>JAZDUA010000166.1:805000-1112500 GCA_038098605.1 Gryllus longicercus | reverse complement strand
CTGAAGCTGGAGCTGGAGGTGGAGGTGGAGGTGGAGGCGCAGGCGCAGGTGGAGGTGGAGGCGCAGGCGCAGGTGGAGGTGGAGGCGCAGGCGCAGGTGGAGGTGGAGGTGGAGGTGGAGGTGGAGCTGGAGGTGGGGGTGGAGGTGGACCTGGAGCTGGAGGCGCAGGTGGAGCTGGAGCTGGAGCTGGAGCTGGAGCTGGAGCTGGAGGCGGAGGCGGAGGCGGAGGCGGAGGCGGAGGCGGAGGCGGAGGCGGAGGCGGAGGCGGAGGCGGAGGCGGAGGCGGAGGCGGAGGCGGAGGCGGAGGCAGAGGCAGAGGCGGAGGCGGAGGCGGAGGCGGAGGCGGAGGCGGAGGCGGAGGCGGAGGCGGAGGCGGAGGCGGAGGCGGAGGCGGAGGCGGAGGCGGAGGCGGAGGCAGAGGCAGAGGCAGAGGCGGAGGCAGAGGCAGAGGCGGAGGCAGAGGCAGAGGCAGAGGCAGAGGCGGAGGCGGATGCGGAGGCGGAGGCGGAGGCGGAGGCGGAGGCGGAGGCGGAGGCGGAGGCGGAGGCGGAGGCGGAGGCGGAGGCGGAGGCGGAGGCGGAGGCGGAGGCGGAGGCAGAGGCAGAGGCGGAGGCGGAGGCGCAGGTGCAGGTGCAGGCGGAGACTGAGGCGGAGTTGGCAGCGTTGGAGCGCGGACGCGGCCGACGCGGCCCCGGCTCCGCTGGGATTTCGACGAAACGCGCATATCGATTGCGCGTACACCGGAGACGTGCAAATCGGCACAGAAACAGGAAAGGCGGGGATGCGGGAGAAAGTTATCGTGACGCAAACGGGCTCGGGCGCAGGGCATCAAGTCTGAAGTACGAAGATGATTAATGCACGAAACAGCCACAGGGGAAAGGTTAATGGTTTTCAAAGTTATGAAAATATTCTTTTTTATTTATTTTAGCTTTTTTTGTCCAAGTACGTTGCCAGTAATTAAGAAATAAACGTTTCAAAACTGTCCAGCAGTACGCGATTTGATATTCGGAACAACTAACTTTCTACGTTTTAATAAAATTTTGCGTTATATCCCAGACAAGAAATATTTTCCTTGTCAAGTTTTGTTTTTCTTTATCGCAATAATTATTCAGATCTCCTCAATACAAGATTACATATAACAATATATGTTTTAAATGATAAACCCTACAATTCCTAGTATTTTAGAGCAGCCGGCTATAAGAATCCTCGTCCGACGGGTGCTAATTTCGACCTAACTCTCTAGGTAGTGTCGAAAAGTCTACCACTGTCGGGACTGGAATTCGTGGGTTTCCAAGTCAGACACACACTGCAGTGGCCTCAAGTTGTTGCCCTGAGCCTTCTCAGGCAATAGCCGATGAAGAAATATTTAACATTCGTGGATCTGAAACTTGGGAGATAAAAAAGTATCAGAATCGGCGAACTATAGTACCCCACGACAACAAAATGAATAACTTGTACTTAGAGTTAATTTCTACAATAGTTCTAATTCTGTGAAATAAATGTTGACCTTTGCAACTTAAACGTTATATTTTTTTTCATTTTGATTGGTTAAATTCAGAGAAATTAATTATAACGAGAAGATCTGCACTTTATTTTAAACAACCTTCATTACTTATGTTTAAATTTAACTAAAAACTGTGTTCAATATGGGTGCAATGGTACAAAGTTGTATTCATTAACGAAACAAATCATCACATACCAATGAACAACTTTCTAGATTTCGGTTTATCTTTTGAATAAGAAAAATGTGTTGAATGTCATTCATATTAAAAAAATTGTTCTATTCTAAATCTGCTCCTTTATTTAATACTAAAAAATGAAATACTTTGAAAACATGAAAAAATTTAATTTGTATTTAAAGTGAATAAAAGGTATAAAATTATTACAATCTCCCGGGAGCGCCTAGGGGGGGAAGGGCCTGCAAGGGAACGTGCCCCAAGCCCCGACTTAATTAGGGTCCCGAATGTATTTTCATTCAAAACATAAAAAGTGCATTTACCATTTCTTTCTTATAAACTTGAAATCCTAAATTATACTAAGACAGCAAAAATTTTTTTTACACAAATTAACCCGTTTCACACTTATTTCTTTATTGAAGATATAACATTTTCCTTTTTTTATGTCACTCCCCCTACTCCTGATCCACACTCTCGAACGTCTTCGCCCGCGCCGTCCACTCAACCGGCCTACTGTGACCCGCCCCGCCCGCCCGCGCCCTTCCACTCGCCACATCAACTGCGCCACCCCGCCAGCCCCGACTCCTCTGCCGTTCCACCCGCACAAGCTGCATGTAACACCAGTGCTTGATGTATACAATTTTAGGTCCCGAAACGCACCACGAAACTACTTATTAATTTAATAGAAATTCATTATATATTTATAGTGTAATTTAATAGTTATTCCCAAGGTACCGGAAAGCCGTTCCGTTGCTCTCAAGTCCTCTATACATCAATAGTATTAATGTACCTTAACCCTTTCTCTACTTTAGAGGAGTTAGGCGTTTCCTACCCCCACAGTTTTCTTTTGTCCTTTGTACGTCACATATGTAGTAAGTTTAGTTCAATATCATCCAGGCGTTATAAGGTTGTGGTGGCACACAAGTACTTATTGTCCTTTTTAACTAATAAGATTTCCAACGTGCATGGTCAACTAAAACTGCACAGAGTATGAGCCGTTTCCTTGCATTCTTGGCTATCCGGGATGAGCCGCGTCTCGGTCAATTGTGCTGACGTTTCGGCCATCTTGCTATGACCTTCTTCAGAGCTATACTGCATTAGCTATTCAGCAGTATAGCTCTGAAGAAGGCCATAGCAAGATGGCCGAAACGTCAGCACAATTGACCGAGACGCGGCTCATCCCGGATAGCCAAGAATGCATCGACTCCGGCCGCGGAAGCCTACGAACCTATATAATGAACCGTTTCCTTGTACCCTCCGGTGAGAGGCGTTCGTGCGAACGAATCCAGCACGCCCTTTGTTGTACCGCCCCGCCTCCAGTGGTCCGGCTTCCGCGGCGGTGGGCGCGCACGAACGCCGGGCCCGTTCGCCGGAGAGCAGATGCGAAAGTTCGGAGCTCGTTCGGAGTTGTTGCGGCGCGCGGGAGGGCGAGAGCCGTGAGGGATCCCCTGTCGGGGCGAACGGCGGCGCCTGCCTCTGTCGCCTTGGGCGGCCTCGCAGGGGCGATGCGCCCCGCGCGACATCCCGTCAGCGGGCGGGGCGGGCGGGGCAGGCGGGGCGGGCGGGGCGACAACCCGAGACGAGGGTCTACGTCACTCCGTCCGCCAGAGAAGGCGATACCCGAAATACCCACACGGCAGCTCAGGAACAGGGTGAATGAAATTAATGCGATTAATACATGTAATGCGAATAAGCGAAAATAGCTGTACCCTGTTTACCATGAACAGGAAACTCTATGGTACAAGAAAAAAAACAGTAGTACTAAAAACACACAAACGTTCTTGCATTTCGTAACTTCTGAAAATACAGGGAATTCAACGTAAATATAAATTCCGTCACTTTTAAGCGACCTTTGTCCTATTCTAGAAAAAGTTAAAGGAAAAGTTAGGAGCAATTGTCAGGCACAAAATTGTTCAAAACTGCTTATATTTCACATAAAACTACGCGATAATTATTTGTATTTTCCAAACATTGTAGGGAAGAACGGGGCCAGTTGTGACAGGGGTAAGTTGTGACTGATCGTGTTTACTGACTGATTCAATAGAGCACAGCTCGTGTTAGTTACATACACGATCCAATTCTTTGCTTCAGTGTGCTCTATGAGCTGCTCGGATTTTTGCAGTCGACCTCAGCAACAATAAATTTGAGGTATGTTCAACTACTTAGTATCATTGAAAAATTTACTGTTTAAGCTATAATTTGATGTTTTGATGTTGTTTGGTTCATATGAATGACAAAATAATCTGAAATAAAAATGTAAATTCATATTAGTGCGTTTCGGGGCTAGTTGTGACAGGTTTTATGCGGGACGTTCTGACAGTCTCACTACTTGCCCCGATACTGTTTGACAGAAATAATTTTAATTTCAGGAAATATAGTGAGAAATTACAAGAGGCGAACTGATTAAAAAGAGTGAAAGCTTAATTACAAAACGCAAGTGTTGGAAGTCGAATACAGAAGATGTAGTTTAAGAGTAGCTCCTGAAATCTTTAAGTGTGCACAGGGTATCCAGTATTTTTTGAAAAATACATCTTCAATGCAAAGTACATTTGGAACGTAGATGAAACTGAGGTAGGTATAGTACAAAAGACCAGAACAACAATAGCAGAAAATGGTAAAAACTGTGTGGAATGATTTCAGCAGAAAATGTCACTAATGTAATATTTTCTTTTGTATGTCGTATTTATGACGAATTTTTCCGCGACTATAAAGGATGAATCAGTATCTTCTCTAAAAACGAAGCACATTTTCCATCGATTTATTTGCTTTGCGTCTTGTTTCTACACTTCTCTCGAACTATTTCATCGGATAGAAGATTAATATCGTGTGTGACGCGTAGTAATATTACTACAATTCAGAATTTTATATTAGATGTCACATTTTACGACAGACGGGAAAAGTTTATTGATGTATGTCAATAATTTTCACGAAATTATTAATACTAAAACTGCAGTAGTCAAAATTAATTCGTTCTTCGACTTTATTGCTTAAAAAATGTTGCTTATTCCCATGTGAAATTAATCTAAAGAGCAAATGATCAACATTTTCATTGTGATCTTATCCCTTGCTTCCCCTTCACTATGTCAGTTTCTAGGGAATACAACATTTTGTGCCTGAGCCCTAATCTTGAGTAAATCCGTCCCCAAGTCGCCAGTGAGTCATGAGGACTTAAACAGAGGTGAATAAAATAAACGACAACTCTATATTCTAAGCATCTGTCATCGCTTCCGCCGCCCGCCCAATTCGCACGTCGCCGTCTTTCACCGCGCCTGCCTCCCGGCGAGCGCGGGTGGCGGCGCCGCCCATCGATTGGCGAGGGGGCGGTGCCTACGGACGGGCGCTCGCCTAGGCGGCCGGACAATGCGGGCGGAGGCCACGGCGACGGCCGCGGCGTGACGGCCGGTGGCGACGACGCTGGCAGCTGAGGCGGCTGCTGACGCTATTTATATCGCGCCGCCGCCGCCGCCGCCGTCGCCGCCGCCGTCGCCGCTGCCGCGGGTGACCCGCCCGGGTCAATAGGCGAGGCGCGCATGGGGTCAGGCCGCCCCGCCTCCCTACCTTGGCGGCGCGCGCCCGGCCTCCCGGCCTCCCGGCCTCCCGGAAGCCCCCGGGCCCTCGGCCGGGCGGCCCGCGCCGCGCCGTGCCGCGCACTCCACGCAAAGTAGCCGCCGCGCAGGGACACCATGCAAACTTTATGCCTGGTTTTGGTCGCACGGCGCCACCGCACCACCGCCGCCGCCGCACACCTGCTCGCCGAGGCTACTCCGCTAGTGTTTACTTCGGGGCCACCAGGGAGAGGAAAGTAGCAAGGGGCTTATCGAAGAACATTGGAAGCAAGAGACTACGCAATTGAATCAAAGCAAATGTAATCTTCTACTTCATCTTCTACTTCACCATCTTTCTACTTCATCATCTTTCTACTTCACCATCTTTCTACTTCATCATCTTTCTACTTCATCATCTTTCTACTTCATCATCTTTCTACTTCATCGTCTTTCTACTTCATCGTCTTTCTACTTCATCGTCTTTCTACTTCATCGTCTTTCTACTTCATCGTCTTTCTACTTCATCGTCTTTCTACTTCATCATCTTTCTACTTCATCATCTTTCTACTTCATCATCTTTCTACTTCATCATCTTTCTACTTCATCATCTTTCTACTTCATCGTCTTTCTACTTCATCGTCTTTCTACTTCATCGTCTTTCTACTTCATCGTCTTTCTACTTCATCGTCTTTCTACTTCATCGTCTTTCTACTTCATCGTCTTTCTACTTCATCGTCTTTCTACTTCATCGTCTTTCTACTTCATCATCTTTCTACTTCATCATCTTTCTACTTCATCTTTCTACTTCATCTTTCTACTTCATCTTTCTACTTCTCTTTCTATGTAAAACCTGTTTTTCATTACACTTCACCTTGATGATGAATCAAAAGCATAGAGAGAGAAGGTAGTATATATTCTTTCTTCTACGTCGGGAAATGAAGATACCCAACTTTCGATCCATTTTTCCTTTGGCTTGGTCTTTTTCAGAGTAATATCTTTTAACTTCATCGTTCAGGTAGAGTCGTTTTTATTAAAATTAAAAAGTTGCTTCAGATTTTCCTCTCTAAAAACAGGAAACTACAGAAAATATCCTTTCTCTTGTTTTGATTAAGTTGCCATAAAAAATTGGTTCGATGTCATTTGGATTTATAAAAGTTGAGTAAATCGAGTCGGGAGGTGAATAATTGTATGTATAGGACTTTGCATGGGTTTTAAAATGAAGAAACCATTAACGTGGGGAAAACGTATTAAACAAAACGTAAGTAGATAACATTATAAGGAAATATTGGATTCAGCACAAATTCAGTAAATTTCTTGGTTATACCGTGTAAATGTATGCCTTTTTTAATGGAAAATAATTTTCTTCAACAGTCACAGAATCCCAACATTCAAAAAATATTCTTCAACCTTCTTAAGGGGCTTACCAAAACCATTCTTTCACACTTTTAGTGCTACAGAATGGCACAGTCTTCCCCGTACACATTTCTTTCCCTTTCGCACGCAACAGATTAATAAAAAGTAGGTATGCTGTTTTCGAATTATGCATTTTTCGATTCTAAGAGCACGATAGCGCGTGGTCTGCACATGTTACTTGTAAGACTTGTGGTAGCAACGAACGGAATTGGATTAACGGTGTAGATCGTTCAATGCTATTTGCATGGCTAATGATTTGGAGAATACGCAGGTAATTCAACAAACTGCTAATGCTGAATGATACCTCCTACTTGGGAAGGCATACCTACCTCGTATCTATACAGAAAAAGAGAAATATAACCTATTCGGCATCCTTTATGTCAATGGAACAGGACCGCATGAAGAACTCTTCCCGCTTCGAAGCATCAAAAGCGAATCATCTATATAGACGTTTTGGCTGTCCGGGTGACGCTGCGTCGTTGGCTGAGAGGCCGGCGTGACCCGGACAGCCAAGAAGTTATGAACTCGAGCCGAGAAAGCTTACGTTTACAACCATCCATACTGGCAAAGAGATGAAGAAACTAGTGAAACCGCCGACTTTTCTTCCAATGATACTATTTTTTCCGGTGAAAGTGTAATAACTCCTCTCTCAAAAATCAGTCGATAAAAGCTGAAGAGCTTCGTATTGAAATTATTATTCACAAATTATTATACAGGAAAAGTATTATTTCTTCATTAATTACGTCAACAATACTACATTAGAATTCCTACAATTCAACAAAAGCCGAATGATTTCACGAGAGATTTAGGCCTTGTTTAGAACATAGCTCCCTGAATTTTAGTAATTCAGAACTGGTACCGTCGAGAATACAACAGTGGAACTTACTTTAACATTTGGTTAGTATTTCAGTGTATCAGAGTAGAGAGAAGAACTTTATACCTTTTCTCGCACTTCAATGCTACACTTGTTGCTTTCACGAATGTTCGGAGGCTCTCTCCGTTAGTCACGGTCCTAATAAGTAGAATATTAATTGATTCCCCAAGGCGACGTTTAAATACTCATACACAAGGCAACACACTTCTATCCCTATTAAGCAGTCTGAAAGACTTATAGAACACGAAAATGTTCCGTTAAGCTACAAGGACAGACAACTTCAGCGGCAAATTTGTTGTGATCTCATATTATTGGTCTTCTATTAGAATTGTATCTGGGTTCTCCAAATTGTGTTATTTTGTATGGGAATGGGATAGAGTTTCTGAGATATATTGAACTAAATATCTGGCCTAATGAAAAAAACACTTTAACCTTGAAAAATAAGTGTACAAAATGTAGCATTAATTGATTCTAAAAGAATTTTACTCTCTCCACTGCACATAAAAATGGGACTCACGAAACAGTTCCGAAAGAGTAGGACATAAGAGAGCGAAAGTTTTAAATATTTGCCATAAAAAGTTCCTGGAATAAGTTCTACAAAGTTGAAAGAAGGTAATTGTTGGCCCAGAGTTTAGGAAGTTTTTCAAGGACAATCCAAGGTGTTCTTTACCTAAGAAGAAGGCAGCGAAAATAGCTAAAAGAGAGGTTGTTTAGGATTTTCAAGATATTACCGTGGGTCCGATTACCAAGTGTCGGGGGATAAGATGCGTACGTGCAAGCACAAGATTGAGGATTGCATGCCTCTGAAAATTCATTTTCTCCCTGCCCTCTTCTATTTCATCTCACAGAACTATGAAGCTATCATTTATACTTACATTCATTCAGTCAAAAAAACAGTAAACACTGTATGTGACGTAGGGGGGGAAGATTATCTGCGCACGTTTTCTTGTGTTTCCCGAATGAATCCCTTCCCGTCATTTTAACTATAAATAGTTGAGAGATTAGTAAAATACCTAAATTTATATTTACCTAAATAAATAAAATAAATAAATAAATAAATTTCAAAAATAAATTTTAAAAATCGCAAGATCAGCAATATTTGAAAAATAGTTATTTTCATTTCTGAGTTATAGAAAACTTATTTGCATTGGTACACGAATTGCAAGTATGATTTTTCTGCATTGCTAGTAAAATAGCAACTCGCCTTTACCATTACAACTAAAGGAGAGTTCAGCAAAACATGCGCATAGTGAAGCTACATTTACGTCCTGAAGCAAAACAAGGGGCCATCTCAGCATTTGCTCAATGGATCAGGAAAACTGGACAAAAACCTGATCGAGATGGGGTCATTGGCCGGGAAGCTGAAGTACATTATTTGTTACAAACATATAAAGTCTTTTAAAAAAACTATACAATACAAATGAATACTAATTCATTATATATTAATGTTTTGTTAAAATAAACATTCTTTTTCTTTTTGATAATCAGTATCGTCAGCGAGAGCGATATTCCACCATACTGCTGTCATAGAGAAAAGGTATTAAGAAAATAGAGATTGTCAATATCAGAATTGAACTATTGCACTATTAAGAGAGAGATTCTAGAGATAACAGAACACACGTCAGGCAAAGAAAAAGAGCTCATTTTGAAATTTCGATGAAAGTGGTGATTTCGTTTTTAGTTACTTCGTACATCTGTTGGGTCGTGTAATGATAATAAACCATAAAGATTACCAATAAGTAAGTCTGTGATTTTTGCAGTGTCTTGTAATTGTAAAATGTGTATTAATTTCATTTTACACATCTCTATCTATCTATTTAGCGTTTTTTTACAGCCTTGGCCGTTTTCCGCATCCCAATTTCCATGCCTCTTTATCCCATACATCGTTTTCTTCCATTTCTCTTTCTTCCATGGCTTCAGTTATTGCCATGTTCCATGTTCTTCTCGGTCTTCCCCTGTATCTTCTTCGATTTGGTATCCACTCCCAAACTTTTTGAGGAAGTCTATCCGATTTCAACCTTCTCATATGTCCATACCATTTTAGTTGTCTCATTTCGATTGTATCGTTCAGGGTTGTTTGCACTTTCATTTTATTTCTTATTTCATCATTTCTTATTTTATCTAACAGAGAAAGTTTACAACATCTTCGCCAGAACATCATTTCTGTTGATTGAAATTTGTCTTTCAATTTTTTTGATAGTGTCCAGACTTCTGCCCCATAGAGTGTGGTACTCTCTATGAACGAGCTATATATGCGTTTCTTTGTTTTCATTGAAATAATTGAGTTCCATAGCACTGGGTTCAACTGCCTCGTGGCTATTTTTCCTCTTATATTTTTATTTTTCACATCCTGTTCGTCTCTACCATCTGCTGTTAGTGTGACTCCCAAACACTTATATTGTGTTTTACCTTTAATTATTCCTATACTAGTCTCTAAATCATGGGGCATACCTCCCACCACCATATATTCAGTTTTGTGTAAATTTATTTCCATCCCCCATTTTTCATACTCTTCTACTAATTTTCTGAACATATAAGTTACATCGTCTTCATCTTCAGCCATTATCACCTGGTCATCTGCAAATAGTAGACTAAACAATGTTTCATCACCTATTTTCACACCCATGCTTCTGCACTTTCTTTTCCATTCTTTTAGGGCTTTATCAATGTATATCTTAAACAGGGTTGGAGATATACAGCAGCCTTGCCGTAATCCTTTATTTACTGGGAAGTTGTCTGATAGACATTTTCCCACTTTTACTTGACTTTTGTTATCTTTATAAAGTTGTTTGACTGCATTTATGTATGTTGTTGATATTCCTTTTTCTTCCATTGCCCCCCATACTTCTTTTACTGGTACATTATCATAAGCCTTTTTGAGGTCAATGAAAATTATGTGAAGTTCTCTTCCTCGCTCAATTGTTTTTTCCATCAGTTGTTTGAGACAGAAAATATTGTCAATACACGATCTTCCTGGTCTAAAACCACTTTGCTCTTCTGAGTCTGATGTTTGCATTTCAATTCTATTCTTTAGCACTCGTCCATACAGTCTAACCAAAGATGAAGTCACACTTATCCCTCTATAATTATTACAATCTTTTTTACAACCTTTTTTGTAAATTGAATTTATGTAGGCTAATTTCCATATTTCAGGCATTTTACCTCCTTTTAAAATGCCATTGAATATTTCAGTAATTAATTCCAAACCTACGATAGGATAATGTTTAACCAGTTCTATGGCTATACCTCCAGGCCCAGGTGCTTTATTATTGTTCATGTTTCTTAACGCTTTTTTTAACTCTTCCAAAGTCACATCTGGTATGATGGAATTTACGTGCAGTGGTTCATAATTTATTTCCTGACATTTAGCTCTATTTTCTGTCAAAAGATTTTCATAGTATTTTTGCCATTTTTCAATACCAATTGGGTCTACTAAATGACATTCTTGGGTTGTATTCAATTTCATGGAATGTAACGTTTTCCATGCCTCTCTGGATTTGGTGTTACCAATGCACTTGTCTAATCTGTCACAATTTTGTTCCCAGAATACATTTTTTGCCTTCTTCACTTCTTTCTTGACCAAATATTTCATTCTGTTGTATTCACTTCTGTCTTCTAAATCCTTTGTGGAAAGCCATCTCAAATGTAACTTTTTCTTTTCTTCGACCAGGTTCTTTATATCTTCTGTCCACCACAAGTCTTTTTGTTTATATTCACATTTTCCCTCCTCTCCCAAAGCTTCTTTAGCGGCTTCATGAGTGCATTTTTCTAAAAATTGGTATTTTTCTTCAGTACTTCCTATTGGGATGTACTTTAATTTTTCTGCCATGCGCAATTTGTACAAAAATGCAATAGAATCATCTTGAAGGCTTTCAATATTGTATTTCGGCCACATCTGACTCTCTATTTTTCCACCTTTTGTACTTGGTTTTGTGTTTCCGTAACTTTTGAAGTACGGTTTATACATAAGGTAAGCTTTTCCTTTTAGTAGGTAGTGATCTGATCCACAGGAAGCACCTCTTTGAACGCGAACATCGCTCCACTTTATTGATGACTGTTGTTTAGTAATTGTGTAGTCAATTATTGATTGCAATTTTCTAGTGGGTTGGGTCCACGTGAATTTATGTATTTCTTTATGTGGAAAATAGCCATTCAATATTTTAAGGTCATACAGTTCACATGTCTCTATAAGTCTTTCTCCGTTGTCATTTAATACATTTTCACCATATCGCCCCACAACATTATGCGCCATTCGTTTTCCAACTCTTCCATTAAAATCACCTAGAAGCACCACTTCTTTGCGATTTCCAATAGAATCCAGCAGCATAGTCAGTTTCTCTAAAAATATATATTTTTCTGCAACACTTGCATCGTCTGTTGGAGCATAAATTCCTATAATAAAAACATTGCGTCCTCTTAGTACAAGTTCGAGACATGCTATTCTCTCATCAATTGCTACCCAGCTTTGAATATTTTTCTCCAATCTTTTATGTACAGCTATGGACACTCCTGCTCTTGCTCGCTTTTCTTTTCCCACTCCGCTAAAAAAGTGAACATAATTTCCTTTCTTTTCATTTCCATTTCCCTTCTTTTTTGTTTCACTCAACACTATTATATCTATGTTAAACTCCTCTATTGCGTTAAAAACTTCATTTACTTTAGTGCTTAAACTTTGAACATTCCAGCATCCAAAATTCATAGACCATTTTCTTTGCCTTTGTCGACGTCGTGAGTTAATCCGAGGCTCATTTCCATTGAGAGTTTGAGCGGCTTTTTTTATTTTCCGAGTATGGGGGTGCTGGCCCCATGCCTCAACCCCCTTCCAGGAGGGCCGGGTAATTTTCTTTTAGGGTTTTCTTCCCTTAGATTGAGTGTCTTCCAAGACTCTGGAGCTCAATCTACCCCTATTTGAAGCACTTTTGCTTCTGAACAGGAAAAAGGGAATGGTAAGGATACACCTAAGGTTAGAAAACGGAAGCCTCCGAGCTACTCAATCCACCCATTGGCTCCCGGGGTTCGGGAAAGGATTTTAGGTAAGAAGGATATCTTACAGTTATGGACAGCGGTCAGCCACTCCTTTGTAGGTAGGAGAAACCAGGCTAATTGTTGCATTCCCCACCCACCGGTAAGGGCGTGCAGGGCGATGGGGTCGCTACATCCCTACGCCTATTTTACACATCTCCTCTTCTAAATACTAAAGCTAATGATTTAGCATTTCTATATTCTGTTTCTTCATGGCCATATAACTGTAAAGGATCAATTTAAATTGATTTTCAAATACTTCTTAAATATTTGTTGAATAGTTGAATAGTGTTAATAAAAATACTGGGAGAATGAATGAGAATTTTTATTATAAAATGACTTTCCTTGTAGGAGAGCATTTCAAATATTTGGAATATATTATTAAAGGGCACGCTATAATTAAAATGAAGCCCCTCTTTGTATGAAGATATGGATATATCCGAAAATCAGAACATAAATCTAAATCGATTAATCACAATTTTAATACATTAATTCTGAAATTTTGTAGGAAATATTTAATTTGTAAAGGAACGAAATTAAACCTTTTTGGCTGAGAACATGTTAAATGACACTAAGTGATTAATCAACGGTGGGAACACGAAATAAAAGCCAGCAATCCATTTCCTCCAAATCGTCTACTAAGTAAGCTCTACTTCTTCATTAATTACTTCCAAACGATCTTTCAGGCTTCTTGTCAGGAGAAATACGGTAACCAGAACTGCAAAATTCAAGGTAAAGAACGAATCTTGCATTACAATTCCACATTCAATTAACGCATTCCTACGTTCAATCTGTATATAGTGACTGATCCAATAAGTGCTAAACTCGATTGTAAAACACTAATTCCTATTCACCTACTACTTAAAATAATTCCATTCCGTAATGTCCATTGTAAGTAGTTGAATTAGTTTATTTTATATTTTCTTAAGCAATAATGGCAAGAAGGGAGAGGTTTGGATCATTCTTCTGAATCTTGTTCCCTATCATTAGCTTTTTCAGTCACATATCAAGTTTTTGATAATTCTTTAGCATCTATTTTTCACATCACGGTTTGGTAAGGTTTGGTGAACATGTAGATTTAGTGGGTAAAGAATATTTAAAGATTTTAAGATTGTTTTAGTACTGGACCACGACTGATCGTCAACATTTTCAGCAGATATTTTAACTTTTTCTTATTTTTAGAGGAGTTTCTTTCTTAATTTTTTCTTTACTTTCAATAGTTTTATTATCCATGCCAAAGGTTTCCGAGTTACTGTCTGGGAGTCCATTCTCGCTATCTGATTGGTTGGTAGTCGGTTCTGAATTCGAGCTTAATGTAGATAACGGTCTGATGGGGTTGCAGGAAAGGTCGTCTATTGAGTTTTCTTTTGAGTTCTCGCGACCGGCTCGAGTGGAGCAATGCTGGTTAGAAGGGGGAGACTATCAAGGGCAATGTTAAGGCTAGAATTTTGTTCACCTTATCGCTTTAGGAAGTATCCCTGTAGCGTTTTCTTCCAAATGCTTTGGAATTAGTTTCTTTCTTCAATAGTTTCTTTAGTTGATTCTGTGATTTCTATTTACGTAGGGCAAATTTTAGGTACGTGGCCCTGATTTTTACACCAAAACAGATAGCAATATCTGGAGTTACATATATCCAATGGGGGACATTATCTACAAACACTTGAAATGATTAACATAATTTATGTTCATCATTCTATGAAACAAATGGTTGGCGGCGAAAACTGATCATGTGGCTCAATTTGAGGTTAACGGTAGTACAGTTCTAACACCGAATGTTAACATTTGTTCTTCAATCCCTTTGTGTGAAATACTTGGGCAAACATTTGATAAAATTATTATTTTGTTCCTAGAAATTGATTATCTTTTTGGAAAAATTTTATTAAATACGACGCTCTTATGATTGTAAAGTACATTATCTGCCGTTTCCTAATTGGATTGATATATACACACAGTCTGTTGATATTTTCCTAGCAAACTTTATATGAGAGGGGTTAGCTTAAGTAGATAACTTTTCAATGAGTTCTACAATTGGCGCACAATTTACCGAGTCTATTACGATAGCAGTTTAGTTCTTGGGAAAGAGAGATTGCATAGTAATTTTACCGTAATTAATAGTAGTCTTACTTTTCTGGTCTCCTGAAGTTTGATCAACTTGAGAAGGCTCCATGATGGTCACAAAACACTTTTCACTTAGTTAAACACAATATCACTTTATTTATCAATAACTGCACTTCTACCACTACCACGTTTTACATGAAACTGACAACCACCGAATCAGTGGACGCATGCACAACGTAATTTTACCCGGAGCGGACGGAGCGGCTGACCACCACGGCGGTCATGACACGACTGGTACATTTAGTTATTCATTAACGACTTTTTTCAATATATTCTGTCTTTTTTAAAATAATTGCAGTATGGAATATTGCCTTTCTGTACACTTTATTTCCAATTAACTTCAAACAATACTCGAGTTTTGAATTTCTTTAAACGTACACAAGTATTCAGTTACATGCCAGAGTCAACATTGCACTTTTTTTATTCATAGTTGAAGACGGACAGTTATTTTGAAAGGGTTTGCTTACTCTACGTTACGGGTGAACCTTGGGAGAAAGTTTGACCCTATGGTTTTCCATATTCTAGCATTTTGTAGGCAATTTACTCAAAAACGTTTACAACACAATTTGATCATATCGCATTCCAAAGGTGAAAACACTTGTTTTATTTCAAACTACCTATTTTTTATTTTTGTACAATTTTAAATTTATTCCTGCAGATCCGAACTGACCCCTCCCTCCGGAAATACTTTACATACGCGCGCCTCCTCGACGTAGGTCAAAAACCATTTCCGCACGTTGAGAAAGTTCCGTTAATGGCCGACAGATGTCGCCGTAGCGATCGTGAGGGACGCTCACGCTTTGAAGTGCATTCTCCACGCATTCGTTTATTCATAGCGATCAATGTAAAAAAAACGCATCACAGTGTCCATATAATAATAATAAAATTAAAAATACACATAGTTAATGAATTATTTTCTTTTATAACATCGAGTAATGTTTACCCAAACGCACACGACAGACTTTTACAGTATTTAAATCAGAATTAGGTTTTTATGCAACATAAAGATAACGATAATGATGGCAATGATTAATTAAATATAGTTTTGAATTAGAAATAACCCCAAAATTGATGATGATTTGGAAAACAACTACAGAATTGAATCGAAAACCGGTGTTACGAAATTATTAAACATTTACAATTCTCATACACTCAAGGCCATTTTGCGTCGTGGCCGTAGCCAGAAATTATTTTATGTTTAAAAAAATTAAACGTTAACTTTCCATTAGGTTCTAGACACTTCTGTACAGGAATATACACGTTAAAATAGAAAATTAATCAAACTTAATAACAAATAGCAGCTTCCCTTCCATTTGCTAAATTTCATTTTATTGAAATTTGTTAATCATAATTAGTGATAAAATTGAGTTATTTCTTTATTTATCATATATCATTTGTAGGCAGTACAACGACAATTATTCATCAATCATTGTTGAAATGAGATGACAATGATGATTTTGTAATATTTTACTACGATGCCAGTATATAAGCCTATTTTGTCATTAATGCAATGTTATGTTATGTTTTGTTGGCCAGAAGATAATGATTTTATATAAATTATGGTGAAGTATTATTTTTGTGTGTAAATTGCGACTGTATAAGGAAGTTCCCGAATTTGGGAGCTCAGGAATTCTACCATTGTGTAAGGTGGCAGGGGATGAAGATAGAGGCCCGGCAAAACTTGCCGCGATCTCCATTGTCCATCATAAATTCCACGTGGATAGAAGGTTTAATCTTTGAGAGGTGTAAATCTATTATATTCTGCACTACGCTGTGGGTTGTTGGAGTTATTGTAAAATTTAATCATCCTTTGCAACAAGGCGTCAGCTTTCCTGGAGACGGGAAATTCGCCAATATCGCATTCCCTCCGCGTATTGTCCCCACTACATATTTTGATTGATTGATTGATTGATTGATTGATCAGTGATCTCGGTCATGTCAACTAACAGGATCATTAGTCCCGTGAGTGTAGTGCATGTTTTTGCTCGGTACGTGGCGGTGATCTTTCCCTCGCTGTATGGCAAGATCCGGCGCCGACCTACCGTCGGCTAGCAGAGTTTTCCCCAGCCAGGTATCTCCCACCAGCCCGGCACCGCCCCAGCAGGGACAAGCTCTAAGCTTCCGAGCGGTCTCGCAGCATGTGTGGTAGTGCCACTACACGACAAATTCTGCTTCCGAAAAAAATGAGAGTGCAATTTTCTCCTTTTATGTGTGTACTAATAGGCAGTACTCAATGAGCAAATTCAGAAAATGTATTGTTCAACAACATTCTTTATGCGGATGCTACACTTAAATAATATGGAATGGAAATAACGAGTTGAACAATAATAAATTAAACCGCAGATATCTTCTATCCTACAATCTTCTAAAATATACCAACATGTGTAATGTCTCAATTTGTTCACCTAACGGAACAGCCAGCCTCCAGCTGCGCAACAACGCAAGTCCATTTTGAGAAAGGTTAGCAGTTTTTACCTTTCTATACACCCACCCACATATCTCAAATGGTCGAGTTTGTTCTTGGCCTAAATGGCGCCTGGAATCCGTTCCTTTCTTCTCGGCTGCCATTCATCGTGTCGAGGAATCCTGCTGCCGCACGACCTCGGGCAGCGCCCCGCGAGGACAGGATGCCAGGACACCGGCCGCAGGGGGCGGCGGCGGCAGCGGCGGCGGCGGCGGCCGCTGCACTCAATGCGGAAGCCCATATAGCCACCAGGACAATGTTCAGCTTCACGAGACACCATCGCCTTCTGGACAAGCACGGGACATTCGTTCCTCGACCCCTCCGGTACTACTGTACCGCCGTATCAGTGATGTATCTCCAACGATGCTTCTACACCGCTATGTAACGTCTTCGTGTTTATTTCATCTGCTCTCCCGTAGCGATAGAGACGTTGCCGTAAAGATAATTTCATTTCACGACTTTATATGTCCTGTGTAGCGATAAATAAATAAATAAATAAATAAATACAATGTATTAATAATGGTTAAGGTTTAGTAATGAAGTCTTATAACGTTCTAGCAAGGAAGCCAAAAAGTAACAAAAACACATAAAAGAGTTTTGATGTCAACTCAAAAATACTATTCATACTATTACACAGACGTTTATCTTACGTTATTCAATTAACTATTTTAAGTCCCAATGTGAAAACCTAAAATTATTCTCAAAATCATCACGTCGTATGTGAAGCCATAAAGTACTGATGGAAAAACTGGTAATGTTTTTGCTTTGCATGCCACCTGATTAGTTCACGATAGAGCCCGTGTCAAGGTAATGTGATAAATCTTTGGCCTGTACTATTCACACATGCTTCTGTTAATTTTATTTCGTTGTTTTTAATTGTTGACACATGAAATTGACAAAAATTCAAACCTTGCTATCAAATTAAATTGCTGTAAAACTTAACTGAAAAATTGAATTACTGGAAAGTAGTTAATATGACCGCATGATTTAGAAAATAGTTTACTTCAATCCAGTTTTCAATCAGAAGGCATGAAACACTTAATCCGTCTAGCCCCAAAGCATTTCTAATGAACTCGTCACACCATCTAACTGCGGCCAGTCAATAGTACAAGTATAGTGTAATATGAGTAAATCATCGTTCTTCTGAAGTCCTAGGACGAAATCGTTAGAGAGATTGCCTCAATGGAATGTTCTATGTACATTCATTCCAGTTCAGAGGAATCATTCGCACACATAATGTAAGTATTGGAGGCTGAAAGCGACGAGGGAAAATGTGACTTGTGCGCAGCGTTTGTTCTTTAACAAGGTTATCTTCTCACAGTCTTCGAACTATTTAGACACTTAGATCCGATTCTTTGAAACGAGTGACACAGATTTAAATCTACAATACAGTGCAACTGAATGAAGATGTAATATAAAAGACAAACTTGAATAAAAAGAAGATACAATACTAAAAGTTTACAAAGTTATGGCCATGTCGTCTGACCTATATGGATGTGATAACTGGGTTGTAAATTCCAAATTCTACAGGAGAGTACGTGCTGGTGAAATGATATTTTTGAGGTCGACCCTAGGAATAACAAGATGAGATCGACAAGATGAGATCGAACGAAAAAAAGAGATCATTCCGAAGAACCTTGGAATTTACAATTTAAGCGACAAAATCGAAGAATATAAAAAAATAGAAAGACCATGCATTAAGGATGGAAAATAATCTTTCACCTACGCAACTCCTCTTCTACTCACCTAGAGAGAAAAGTAGTACCGGTAGATCCAACGAAGATGGAGTCGCAACAGACCAACAGGCCATATGCCCGAGGGAGAAGAAATAGAAGAAATAGAAGAAGAAGAAGAAGAAGAAGAAGCATAAGCATAAACAGAAGAAGCAGAAGCAAAAGAAGAAGAAGAAGAAGCAGACGAAGAAGAAGCAGACGAAGAAGAAGCAGACGAAGAAGAAGCAGACGAAGAAGAAGCAGACGAAGAAGAAGCAGACGAAGAAGAAGCAGACGAAGAAGAAGCAGACGAAGAAGAAGCAGACGAAGAAGAAACAGACGAAAAAGAAGAAGCAGACGAAGAAGAAGAAGCAGACGAAGAAGAAACAGACGAAAAAGAAGAAGCAGACGAAGAAGAAACAGACAAAAAAGAAACAGACGAAAAAGAAGAAGCAGACGAAAAAGAAGAAGCAGACGAAAAAGAAGAAGCAGACGAAAAAGAAGAAGCAGACGAAAAAGAAGAAGAAGAAGAAGAAGAAGAAAAGAAGAAGAAGAAGAAAACAAGAAGAAGCAGCAGAAAAAGAGAAGAAGAAGCAGAATAAGAAAAGAAGAAGAAGCAGAAGAAAAAGAGAAGAAGCAGAATAAGAAAAGAAGAAGAAGAAGCAGAAGAAGAAGCAGAAGAAGAAGCAGAAGAAGAAAAGAAGAAGAAGCAGAAGAAGAAGAGAAAGAAGAAAAAGAAACTTGGATTTAGAGAAGGCAATAAACAAGAGATGACATTATCGGTAGCGCCTCAGGTACGAGGTTCGTAACAAGGGCACTAGGAGGGGAGAGACAAGGAGTCAGTGAGCAGGCGAGGCGGAGGCCGCTTGACCTGACATTTGCGGGCGGCGCTCCAGGCGGCGCCGCGACCTCCGGGGGAACGAACCGGCGGCCGCGGGCGGCGACCACAAACAATCGCGCGCCGCTCGTTACGAGCTGATAAATCGCGAACAAATGGCGCCTGCGCGCACCGAAGCGTGAGGGTGGCTCACGCGCGAGGTGGCGGCCCTCGAGACAAAACCGCGAAGAATCTCTACACGGATTTAAGATGTTGCGCGATTTCCGAAAAGCCGGTTTCGAAAAATGCTGGAATAGTCTGTTTCGTGCATAGATGGTTCGTATAGATTACTGAAAAATAATTAACATAACGTTTCATGAGTCACTGGATCCTGACTATGTGTAGGATGAAAGTTGAATTCTAAATGGTACGTGAATTATTGACTACGTTTTCTGGAAAGGTTGTCTTAGCCCCGTCATAGATTACATTTTGATTAGCTCAGCAAGCCGTTACGAACTTCTCCAAGAATTCAGCAACCAATTGAGTAAAAGTAAAACTGGGAAACCATTCATTAGCATTTGCACTATCCACATTTCTTGCCATTAATACCATATCTAGTTCTCGAGCCGGTCAGATGGTCGAGATCGTTAGAGCAGTACTGCCGTAACGGTCTCGGACCAGAAGGCCTCGCGGGAATACACCGTCCTTTCATCCCTCACTATCATCATCATCATTATCTCATCGTCCACACCCCTATGGCTCACAACCTTGGGGGATAAAAGTCGGGATTCAGCTAAAACGGTGATCCCTCCCCCCGGAAAGGTAGTTGAACCTTCACGCGTGGTCCAAGTTGGCATATTCGCGAAAAAAAATCTACCACACGCTAGCATGGATTGATAATTTTGCGTTTCCGGGCGTGTCAGCTGCTATGGTCATTAGTCAAAAAATGTCGTGCACTTTATAGAAGGGTGTGAGTGGTGTTCTTCCCCTGCTAGCACTCGAGATCTGGGGTCGATCTATCGGACGTCTGCACGAGAATATCCCAGTTATTTTCGCTAGCGAAGCACCGCGCCAGCCGCAACAAGTTCGTGAATAGTTCGTGGAAGTTCGTGGAAGTTTGTGATAGCGCTCTGGACATGGAAACGAACGAATGAGGGGTGTTTCTTAATGTTCGCTGACCACTTGAGGGGACTAATCGAACTACGGGCTTCTGGTGAGTATTAGGACTCCCCTTGTAGGGGATCGTGGATGGGTTGTGAGAAGACGGATTATTTTGTTCATGAAAATGTTTATTTGGGAGGTAGTGAAGGCCTATACACTATATTCACAATAGTACAGGGGTGAATGGCCTCAACAATATAATCTCTCATTTCGGGCATAAAATCCGAGATTAAGGATCTTTTCACCTATAACATTAAACACGCGTCTGGATTAAGGCCATTTAGCGCTGTTGTGTTGTTCTAAAGATGATTAACAGAGATAGAGGTAGAAAGGAGACATAATTTTATATTCGAAAATCAATATATATATATATATATATATATATATATATATATATATATATATATATATACTTAACATGAAGCCCTTGTGGCATTATCAACATTTTCTGGAAAATGTCAGAAACTTTTCAGGGGGGAACTTTTATCGAATATAAGAATGTGCATTCCTCAGCCATTTAGAAAATTGTAAAAATTTGATATATTTAAAACATTACGAGACATTGTTTATAAAAAAGCTAGAGTTTCCCTCTGAAACAAAATTTCATGATATTTGATTTAAAAAAAAGGCAGTGGGCCCCAAGTGCTGTATCGCTAGTTATTATTAAACCGTTTGCAAAAATAAACAATAAATTTTAATAATATCATAACATTAATAAAATAGGTAGATGTCAATTGCTCAGTATTTCGTTGTGTGAGTTGTCACTGGGCTATTGAAAGCATTCGAACTCTCCTCTTCGTGAGAGTTTAAGGGTGATGTTAAAGAGTCTAGTATAGCTAGTTTCGTTATTAAGTTCGAAGTGTTTTCTAATACAAAGATTATTGTTGTAGTATTTTTGAGGTGTACACAATGAACGCATTGTCCAGCGATGGTCTCACATACATTCTTTCACAAAATATTTCAGTGTCTTATGTGATGCATTCCGTTTTTACGATGTGAACGAAGGATTTCTTTGCATATTTTCCTACAACATACAAGTCTTGATCAACATATTGCATTTACATTACGTTTTCAGGAAATATTTGAACTCTTTGTTCACTGTGAAAATAGTCATTGAATTGTTCTCAATCGAGTAAACCTCTCTCTTTCTATTAGACTTAGAGACTTAATACTAAACGACGTGAAACAAACTTTTGGGGTTTTTCTATTTTCCGTTTATAATGAATTTGTGGACTGATTTATTGATTGGTGATTCCGGGCGAGTCAACTGCTAAGATCATTAGTCTCGTAAGTGCAGTGCGTGTGTTTTCCTCGTAAGGTGTCGGTGATCTTTCCCTGCTGGATGGCGAGACCCAATGTACCGTCGACAAGCGGGGTTTCTCCAACTAGGTATTTCCCACTAGGAGGGGGCACCGTCCCAGCCAGGACAATCCAACAATCCGACAATCCTAGGCTCCCGACCGATCTCCCGGCATGTGTGGTAGTGTAGTGCATGTAAGTGTATTTAAGTAAAGAGTGACAATAGAACAAGGAAGAGGAAGGAAAGATCGCGGTCCGGGGCCTCTTTTTAGGGTTCTGATCAGGCATTCGCCTGGTATTGATCGAATAAAACTCCTGATCAGAGCAGACGGCCGTTAGAATTCTCCAGACTGAGTGAGTTCGACCTAGCTATCTTATCAGGTGCCAAAAATCCTGCCCCTGTCGGGACTCAAACTGAGGACCTCCCGATCACAGACACTGTGACCTCCCGGTCACCGACAGTGATATCAGTTGATGCTTTTTGCCACCTTTCCCGGTGTGAATTTGTGGACATTTTTTTTTTACTTTGCTACAGCCACATCCGACACACGTCGTGCATCTTTGCTGCTCAAAATTTTAAGATGTATCCCAACTCTCCAAGCTATTTTTAACCACATTGATTCTTGTTCAGTTGTAGATTTTTAAGTTATGTCTTGCACTTTTTAAAATATGAATAATTTTTTACACTAAGGGGAGATAAAGATTATTTATGCCACGCATTCACAATAGCTTTTTCTTGCAGGAAAAATGAACAGAATTAAGTATATGTGGCTAGTTAACGGTGACGACCAATAATTTAGAATTTTGAACTTCAATTATAAAGTAGACGTGCTACAACATGACACACTTTCTCGCATCATTGTAAATAGTTACATAACATTGAAAGAAATAATCGTTTTGAGTACGGAAGATTGCAATTTCTGCCATACTAAAAACCCAGTTATAACATGAAAAAGTTCAATTCAACCACATCATACGAAGCAATACTTTCTCTAAACTGTGTAAGCAGCAGCGAGTAAGTTAAAAAAAATCTCATGGAATCGTGCTGAGATGAAATTGGATTTACATTTGCAAATGTATCAGCCAGTGAAAACAAGTATAATCTTTCGCTTTACGTTATATGTTTATAAAAGTTGTTGAAATGAATCTTTCATCCTCTCCTAATGCGTAACAAAAGTCAGATGCGACCCTCTAAGATTTCACACAATTTCTTCGAAACAGAGCGGTGTTGTGAAGCAACCTCTGGTTCAGGTTTGGCGTGCGCGAACCGTAAAACGTCTTAAATTCCTTATTTTTAACTCCATCGCAACTTTGAAGAGTAGTTAAGTGGATAAATTTAGAATTAACATTGTAATATATTGGGATGTTCAAGATCTCACTACTTCTAATGCTGAGCGGAATTTTAGCTTGTACGAAGCAATGTTATGAAATAAGTTTGTGTTTTCATTTTTGTTTCACATTTGAAAAGACAGATAGACACCCAGACAATGACAAACAGGCAGGCAGCCAGACAAACAGACATGCAGACAACAGACAACAGACAACACACACAGACAGAGAGAGGCAGACGTTTAACCTTAAAAAATTTCGCTATCGAAGCGTCACAAAATGTGCACAACGTGCAAGTGTGAGATATCTATTACAAATGTCAGTCAGAATTATCCATCTTTTCGGTACGAGGGACCCACAATACGAGTTGTCCTGTCGAAATATCACCATTTTCCGCTGTAACATTACAATACCTTTTCTATACAGCGTAAGTAGTAGTGCCAGGACAAGAGCCAGACGAGGACAGATCTAGTCGTGGACGCACCCATTAGGCTAGGCGGTTGCCCGTGTGAAGACTAAACTGAACCGATGGATCTTCCCTCACTATCTGCAAGTGAACACATGTATGAAGTAATGTTCGATGATACATGTACGATATAATTAAATTGTTACATGTTCCGCAATGAAGTAGTTTGTAGAACTGACTTTTTTATCTCCTGTCCAGACAATTGCCTGGGCCGCCACTGCCTTACATGTGCATCATGTAGCGTAGAACATTTGACACTGATAAATAAAGTAGGTGTCTTATCAATAAGAATGGGGAATGTCAAATACATTGTGAAAGCCCACAAACTACTCTTTAAACAAATTTGATCCAACTCATTTCCCCACAAATTATGGCATTCACTTTTGGATTAATTTTGAACGCAGAATTATAATTAGAGAAAGCGCAAATAAAGCAAAAAACGCTTCCCAAACATTAAGTGGTCTAGAAATACAAAGCTCTTTTTGAATTCAATATTTATTCGCTCTCATAAAAACTACAATTCTAACTTTGTAAGCCTCCGCGACGGAACCTCGCGGAATGGAGTTCATCTAAAGCCCACCTCAACAACAAGAGAGCGCACACACCACTGGAATTTCGTTTCATTTTATTAGATTCTTCATAACAGGTAAACATGTCAGAGAAAATTTAATTTAAAAAAATACAAAAAGCAAAAGTGAAACACGTTCGGCTGGACTGGCCACTCTCACGCAGAGCGGAGCTCGCCGGCAACGAAAAAGGGCACTATCTGGATCTCATTTCGGACGCAATGTAAGTAGGTCACTCGTGTTTTATGTGCCGTCGTCTCAAGTTCAATGGATCTTAACCAAGCGTTCTCAGCAGTGGGATATTGCACTAAACCTCTTATGAGGGAAGTCTCCACGGAGCGGATGAGACTGTTCCTTGAAATACTAACGAATTACTAAAAAAGCTTAAGTGTATTTTGACTACAGCATCTCCTCTTTAAACAACAACAAAAACTAAGATAATTGCCGGGCAATCCTAAACCACAAGGTAAGAAGACTGAAATGAATTCAAGAGCTTGCTTACCAAGATTCTTCGCTGTTATTCACAATTATGGAAAGAAGAAGACGAATAGAATTAACTTGAAGGGAATTACGGGTCGTATCCTTCAGCAACAAAATAAGACGATCACTCTCAAAATCAATTCGCGGCTGTGGACTGCTGTATGCGCCTTGTATTCCTACAGCGTGGTCGTACACGGTCCTTAGTCGAACATAAAATGATGGGTGCAACAATGCCACCACAAATGGCGGAGAAGTGTTGGATAGGTCATTATTATGCGTTGTATAAGTCATTATTAACTCACATAATCAGCACAATAAATTCAGTCATTCCAACTAATATTCAAAACATAGTAGTAATTACTTCTCATTTGAGTTCCCCCAATGGCACAAAATAATTTACATATTAATTGAATTGTTGGTGATGTAGATACCTTTTTATATGATAAATGACTAAAGATATTGTCTGGTATCAATTTTAATCAACTTATGATCATTTCGATCGCGTTGCGATCACCAGAACTTTGTTTTCGGCCCAGAAGCTGCAAGCTCTGATGATGATCGCAACGCGATCGAAATGATCATAAGTTGATTAAAATTGATACCAGACAATATCTTTAGTCATTTATCATAATTTACATAATAAATTAATCCTAATAAACTGGAGCGCATGTGGCATCGGCAATAAAAATATCCATTTCTTTCTCCAGTAAGAATGGATAGGACTAACTCTCCAGGTGGCGGAGTGATTATACTCATTAAAAACACTTTCGCCAATTTCGAAGAAAATTCAATACCTATCACTAGCTACGAAATATTAGCAGTTTCAACTACCAACACAAACCCGAATTTTCCTGTCATTGCCGCTTATAAACCCCCCAACATAAAAACAAATTTTACAGAGCTAAACATTTTACTTTCGCGTTTACCATCTTACGTTCTTTTAGGAGATCTAAATGCTAAACATGAACACTGGGGATGCAGAGTCACCATGCAGCAGGCGTTCAACCTTTGAAATATGTTGTAATAAACAAAATTAAATTGATCTCGCCCCCAGAAACAACCTATTTTCCCTATGATCCAATCAGCCGTCCTATTATAACAGACATAGGAATAACAAACATAAATGTTAATTTTTAGTCAACCCCGCATTTTGAACATGACTTTCATCGCCTTCCAGTATTAATTTCTACAGATCAAATCTCCCCTCCCCATTCACCTATTCCTGCATTAAATACTTACAACCTAAGCTGGACCAAATTCAAAAACATAATGCAAAACTAAATACTCTTTTAAAATACTAGTCTCTCCAGCCGAAATAGATCAGGCAATAACGCAATTAAACAATTTAATTATGATATATAATTAGGCAAACGTAACCCTGAACGACCGATCAATCTTCCGAAACGCTTATCAAACAAACTACCACAAAGCATTATCAAAATAATAGAAACTAAAAACAAAACTAGATGATTATGGATGTCACTTAGAATTCCCTCACTTACAAAAGACCTAAATATTCTAACCAAAATCTGCAGAAAAGCACTAGAACGCCATAAACAAACTAAATACAATAATATCATACATTCATTAAATACAAGTAATAACTCGCTCCCGAATTTCACGAAAAGAACACTCAAGGGGAAAAAAACTATAATCCCCCCACTAACTACCCCAAATGTAAAAATACACGCAACTGCCGACAAAACGGAAGTATTAGCCGACCATTGCGCATCATTTTTCAAACCGAACCAGACACCTCCTCACCCAAATCACACCCAAATTCAATTCGACGCGACGAAAACTAATTTCAATGTCCCCAAAAAATTAAATACATCACTCTATATGAAACACTAAACATTATCAAATCCCTCCCAAATAAAAACGCCCCCGGTCATGATAAAATAAATAATATACTTCTCTAAAACCTACCCAATCCTGCCATGGCCTTCATTGAAAACATATATTTCATGTTTAAGAACTGGCTACTACCTTACTACCTGGAAACATTCTATCATCCTCCCGATCCCCAAAACCAAGAAGAATCATAGCATCCCCGTTAACTACAGGCCGATAAGCTTCCTCCCCACTTTCGCAAAAATTTTCGAGAAATTAATCGTAACATTATTAAACAATTACCTTAAAAATACTCCTCATATCAATCTACTAATTCGGATTCACTAATAAACTATTCACAGCACATCAACTTTTATGTATCTCAGAACATATCCACTCCTTCAAAAAAATTCAATAGCAGTTTTCATGGATATCGCTAAAGCATTGGACAGGATATGACATGAAGGATTAATTTTTAAACTCATAAAAATAGGCACCTCGTCATACATCATCAAAATAATTAAAAACTTACTCACCAATAGAATTTTCTCAGTTACAATAGAAAATTACGATTTGAACCCTCGCCCAATCAGAACTGGCCTACCTCTCTCTACAGTACTTTATAACTTGTACAGAGCCGATACGCCTACATCAAGATTAATTAACATAGCTCAGTTTGCAGATGATACTGTAATCTACATGTCCCACTCATCTGTTAATTTTACAGCTAACGATATCCAATCTCATTTAATAATATAGAAACATGGGCAACGAAATGGAAAATCACAATCAACCCCTCATAATCTACAGCCAAAGTCTTCACTTTCAGACTATCTCCCTTCCCTATCCCGTTTATAATGAACAACAGTACAATTCCTTAGACTCATAACATTGCCGTTAAATACCTTGACCTTCACATGGACACAATACTCAACTGGAAAATACACATAGCTATCAAATTTCAACAAGCGGAAGCCAAAATAATACAGTTAAAATTACTAATAAATAATGTTAAACTTTCCCTAAATAATGGCATCATCTTATATAATACCATTATAAGACCCCTTCTCCTGCACGGCTGTCCAATTTGAAAAAAATCGCGGCTAAATATAATATCAACAAAATTCAGATAAGAAATACCTAAGAACTATCATCCAAGCCCCTTGGTCCATTTTCAATAAACAATTACACCACGGACTAACGTAAAATCCATCGCACACCACATACCCTTTCTTGCCAATAATTTCTATTCTAACCTACTCCTCATTAATCAAGATAGACACATTAACATAGGAAAATTTAATGAAAACAAAACTAGAATAAAAAAGGCAAGAGATTAAAACATATCCTATCCATTCTTTTCTGAACATTTTTGATAATATCAATGATTTTTAGAGGTGTTCGGTGAGTCCCCTCGTCAATTGTAGTTCAGATAAGATTTAGTTTATAATTAATTAGGTTTAAGTCAACAACACAAATGAAGAGTTTCATGGAAACTTAACTTTGTAAATCAATCTTGTAAAAAAATTTTAAAAAAACTATCACACAAGGTTTTGAGTCACGATTATTTATAAATTGCTAAAAACTATCGTTTTTCCTCAGAGTATGATATACTTATACAAAGGATTAGAACGTTCTAAAAACATGATAATTTGTTACATATAACAAAGTCAAAACAATACAAGGGGCTACAACAATGTATACAAATGTGCAAGAAACTCTAAAATAAATGTATAGAACTATTGCAGACATTTTCAGTGTGTTTAAATTCAAGGTGATTTAAAAGCGGGAAAATGGTAAAAACGGTTTTCATTTTTTTAACTGTAACCCAGCAGTCGAAAAATATGAAATATATCCACAACAATTTGTTTTAAGAGAAAGTTTTCAGATTTTTTCGAGCGTAACCCAGGGTTTTAAGACACAGTACATTTTTTTCAAAAATATTTCCTTGCGTTTTAATTTAGGGTTGAGAAATAATCAGAAAAGGTTTATCTGATCGTATAAATTATTTTCTTATTGTTCATATTTTTTCAATTAGATAAAAGTGTTAAGTTGACGAAAAAAATAAAAATAAAAATCACGTTTTTTGCTGCAAAGTGGTGAGAGGGGAGCTAAGAAACCTTTCAAAATATTTTTATGTTAGAGATATAGTATAACTAATCATATGTCATTTGGTTGAAAGGAACTTTTTACCACCTTATCTGGGGGTACCCTTTTTGAAACACTTTCAAGAACCCAAGTATTTTTAATGAAGGAACCGGACATTTGATTTTTCGTCTTTTCGAAACTTATTTTTCAACTATGTTAGATATTCTGACAACATTATATGGTGAAAACCGTTACTTTTTCATGGTGTAGACCTAAATATATTATTACTTTTTCATATTCACTACTATCCTGGGTCAACAAGGAAGTACAGTTAATTAACAATTAATAAAGTACTATCTTCTGAAATATATTCGTTGAAGTCACCTATATCCAAAAAAATGAATCATCAATTAGCCAAGAATGTCAACTTTAGATATGTAATCATGTTTCAAAATATCATACGAAAGATCAAACACAAATATCTTGCTTGCGTACTTTATCTTATCACTGAAAACCTGAGTCTTCTTATGACAAGTGACGATCGAATATAGAAAAGATAAATCATCGCCAGAAACTCCGCGTATTATACTGCCTTACATAGCACTATGACGTAGACACCAAACACACTTAAGATAACATAATAACAAATATTGACGTAAGTTAATTTGTGGTCCATGAAATAAATTAATAGTCTCTAAACGAATTACTACATGAAGTGATTTACTACACTTGTGATGTCAAGATTCAGTACACAGACGACAATTCAAATACTTCCCGTCAGACGATTTGTGAATTCAAATACTTCCCGTCAGAGGCGGACACTTCACCGAACACATTCAGTCTTCATACATTTTCCGATTCGGTAAATCGAGTAAGGTGAGAGTTACTACGCTTTTTTCAAAACATCCCAGCCAACAGATCAACCTGTATGGGTCTGTATCCTTTTGACCTTTATGTTCTGAGATTAGATATATTAATTTATGACAGTTATATAACGTGGATACACATGTATAGGAAAAAATAGTCACTATTTTTCTACGAATTTTTGTTTTTTACTCAGACCAAATCTTCTAAAAGATGTATTAACCTAATAAACAATGTTCATTGCTTAATTGAAAGTGTAGCAAGGAGAAAAAAATACTTATATAAATATCTTGATGTGAATGTGAAGATTAAATCTGAATACCTTCGTGAAATTTTGTGTAGATGCGCTCTCAAAACTCCTTCCCTCACACTTTTAATACGAGAAATGCATGCCACGCATTGAACGTTAAAAAGAGTTTAAATGAATTTAAGAAACAATGTTCGAAATGTTAAATCACAATTGTAGGACAGAAGATTACAACCTCTCAGTGTGTATGGCATTCTAATGCGATTATATCCGTACACTGTGTAAATATTATTTAAATTCAGAATTTTCACTAGTTATTACGAAAGCGATATTAATAATTTTGCAAGAAAATGTTCTCATGAATCATTTATAAGAACGAATTTAGTTCAGACACTCCCTATTCTCAACCACAATTGATCTCCTGAGGAACTCTGGCTAGCAAAATTTTATAAATCACACCAATGCCAAAAACAGGAGAAACTGAAAAGAGGAAATTTCATGACCTAATTACTATTACCAGGTAAGAATTCAATTCATTTTTCACAATTTTTCTTAAAAACTCAATTAAAGTAGATTGATTTATCAAGTTGTCTATGACTATTGCTTAGTGCAGGGTTGTCCAACTGTCAGCATGCGGGCCGCATGCAGCCCGCGGTGCCAAATATATTTTTTTCTAGTATGTACTACTTTGGCACAATAGCACTTTACGAGCCTACCAGCAGTGCCCCGGCCTTGCGGCCATGAGTTAAGGTAGTACACGGTCATCCCTACGTAGTATTTCTGGTATTCTCAACCAGGGAAATGAGCTTTATCATCGTCACACAGCAACAGATACAGTGGCTTTGCAAAGGAAAGCGCACAATTTTGTCTAGTAAATTCAGAAATTCAAAATTATACCAATGTGTTTTGTTGCGTTATGCATGGTACGGCCTGATATCACGTATGGTTCCGTACCCCCCCCCCCCTCCCACACCGTTTCAGAACAGCCGAGAAAATTGGCAAGATCAAATTACGGACAAGTCAGATCTAATGAAGTATGAAATAGAGTTATGAAAATATTGCCCAAGTTAGTGGATTACCAAATGCTTCTCAGTGTCAGCACATTCTTTTAATTAATCATGATTCACAGTGAAATAATGGATAAAATATAACCATTGAATAACAGAACAAAGAAATTTGAATAAAACAACAATGTATTAAAGATGATATGTATATAAATCTACCAAAGACCTTGAAATACACTGTTTAGTTACTTTTTTCTCTAAAAGACAAAAAACAAACTAACGCCAAGCATGGCTGAGATTTTTACAGTAGTAAGAGAAGGCTGCTTCACTGACGCATAAATAGAGAACAAATGAAAATTTATCTTACTGAACTAAGTGTTTTTTTGGATCCATTCGTTTTAATTCACTTGGATAGACGGATTGCACAAAATTTTTCACTTATTAATAAATACGCATTTCAATAAATAAATTAATAACTTTCAAAGATTTGCACGAAATCACATCCAGACTGATAACATTAAACAATTTACACTAAACCTGATTTCTTGCGTGTGTGTGAGAGAGAGAGAAAACAATCACAATGCCGAGAGCTCGAGATGTCGACTGAGGCGACGTTCACTTGACGCCAGTAAGAAACGAGGCGCGGCGGGCGCGCGGCGGGGGCGGGCGTCAGGGCAGGAAGTCGTCGTCGGCGACGCGCAGGGAGCGCGGGGTGCCCGCCGCGACGAGCGGCATCATGGCCACGCGCTGCGACTGCTCCTCCAGCAGCTGGCGGCGCCGGCGCTTGTAGACGGTGTAGAGCGCCGCGGCGCCCGCGCCCGCCGCCGCCAGCACCACCAGCGTCAGCCCCAGCGTCACGTACAGGCGGCGGCGCCGCCGCTCGTCGCGGCCGGGCGCGGGCGTCGCCGGCTCGGGCCCGGGCACGGGCGACGGGGGCGGGGGCCGCGGGGGCGGCGTGCCCTCCGGAGCGCCGCCGCGGCGCGCGCTCCCTGGATCCCGAGCCGGAGGAGGCGCCGGTGGGACGGTGACGGGAGGGAGGGGCGCAGCCGAAGACGACGTGGCCTCAGCGGTCGGGGAAGAAGTTGGCTCAGCGACCGACGAAGAGACGGTTGTTGACCGTTCATCACCAGCCCCAGGCAAGGAGGCCGTCGACGTTTCATCGGTGATCGAAGGCAAAGTTTCGTCAGTTGTTGAGGTCAGCGAGTTGATTGTCGATGAAGTATCGGTCGCCGTAGGAGCAGCACTGGTTATATTTTGTTCGCAGTCTTCCTCGCAGGCAGTTTCGTTCCGTGCGGATCCGACGCGCGGAGTGTCTGGGAGAGTGTCAGGTGTGGTGGAGTTCACGGACGACCAAAGTTCGGTACCGTCCGTACACATAGCAGACACACACAGCGTGAACGAAGAGGGACCACGTGCCAATTTCGCACAGGAGCAGTCATCTTCACTGGCTGTCACATTGAATTCCGTTAGGAACGTAAGAAGAGTTGGGTCATCTGAAGTGAGGTTGTTGCCGCGAAGATCCACCACGAGGTTTGCCCATCTGTCATCCTGAGAAATCCGTGATTTTGTAGTAGAATACATACTAATCGCACTGCATGATAAGATTAAAACATTAGCACACGCGTATTAACAACACCGAACACAAACAACAGAAAATCGAGACCCCTAACAAAAACTGTTATAATGTTTAATGAATATTCATAAATATTCACAATAATTCAAATAAGGCAATATGTTAACTGCATTGTTAGAGCTAAATTAATTCGGATTAAATAAAATTAAAACTTTCAACAAAAAATTGTACAAAAGATTGATGTAGCAGCGTTTCTTTCAAGACAATTCTACTACTTTTGAATATATGACATAAGAAACATAGTGAATTAACAAGAATTCATAGACAATTAACAAGACATAGGGAACTAACATTATTTTAACCAACAAAATTTGAAACATGTTTACCCGATGTTTTAAAGGCAACCTGCATAAATGAAATATGCATACCTCTTCCGATGTCAGAAAATCCAAGGCTCCAACTGGAAACGCGTGTAACGCATTATTCGAAAAATTCAACATCTGCAGTTCTGTGCATTCATTCAGTCCATCTGGAATCTCCTCCAGTAGATTGTGAGAAAGGTCCAACCACTGAAGACTGCAGACGAACGGCAAACTCTCCACACGCACGAGTTGATTGTGACTGACGTTCAGCTCCCGCAGCTCGTATGCATTCTCAAGGTCCAGCTTCGAAATCTGGTTCCACGACACATCCACTACCTCCACGTTGTTATGAAAACTGCTCGCATAGATTTCTCCAATCTTGTTAAAGGAAGCATTCAGTTCCACTTCGTACCACTCGTCTAGACCGTCGATTGACTCCAAGAGATTGTTGGACACGTCGAGTGTAACAACACTCAATTTACACGTGTTGTGTTCTTCCGTGGGGTGGGTCAGCGACCGGGAAGAGCAGTTCAGCGAGACGCCCTCGCCGCATATGCACCGCGAGGTAAAATCCGCCTCGTCGCCGGGCGCAGAGGCGGGCGAAGAGGCGGGCGAAGAGGCGGGCGCAGAGGCGGGCTCAGAGGCGGGCGCAGAGGCGGGCGCAGAGGCGGGCGATGACGAGGGGTCCTGCGCCGCGGCGGCCGCCAGACACAGCGCCGCCACCAGCGCCGCCACCAGCGCCGCCGCCAGCGCCGCTCTGACGGGCGGCTCCGTCGCAGTCGGCTGCAGCCGCCTCCGCAGCTGCCGGCTCCGCTGCATGGCTGGCGAGGATGCCGCGTCCGGTGGCGCGGCCCCGCTGCGCCGGGCGCGGCGCTTCGACGCTCGATAAGATACCGCGAGAATCTCCTCGCCCTCTGATAAGCAATTGACTGTGGTCGCTTCGCTGAGGGGACAGCGGCTCCGAGTTTGATATCACGCTCGATTGAAACGTGTTCTTGCAGTACACCAATGGAAGGATAGCGCTCTTCAACATTTTGTTTTACGGATAGTTATGGACATAAAAAATGGTTTTTCAAATTATTCAAAAACCAAAAAAATATTATTAAAGTATTGCATATAGTAATGAAGTGCCAACTGGCCACGCACAATAAATAAAAATTGTCGCATGGTTTTATATATAATAGACTAAATACCCCCATACCAAAAAATCTCAAAAGTAATAATGAATAACTATGAAAAGCATTAATACGAATATCTTCAAGGATGAAATTACCCCAAAATTATTATATTTTTGCATTGTCTCTATTTTGGCATTGTCTTCGATCATTTTTAATGTAACTGAATCAACTTGCATTTAAAAAGGAACTATTGCAAACAGATGTTTTGCTAAATACCTTGTTTTATCTGAATAAAAATTGCATGAATTTAAAAACACACTCCCATTAGCTGTGTTGAAAGGTAAAGACGTTACATATTTCAGTTTCGTAAGTTTTTTCTTGAAATAGGTACTCGGTACTTTATATTCGTCCAACTATACAATTTTATTATACTGAAATACTCGTATTTTATAACAAGATTTATAAAATGTTTTAATATATTATCATCTAATCTCTACAACGAACGTCAATTAAAGAAAATGGGTGTAAAACTCCTAAAGAACTTCTGTAAGGTGCTAGATACTGTGAAGAACCTCAGAAGTAGTAAAATAATATTTATTATCTTTCACCACAAATATAGACCTCAACTGAGAAGACAGTAGATAATCCCATCAATTGCATGTGGCTGCCCTGGCAGCATGTGGCTGCCCTGTGCGGTAGCCCTTGGGCCACTGGGCCCTTGGGTCATAAGAATGGCAGTGTTGATTTTGATTTAATAATTTGAAGACTGAATATTAGAAGATTATGATATAAAAATAATGAGTTAAAACGGTATGTTTCTGAAATTACAATAAATTAAACGAAATTTCATAAATTACTTATTATCATTTAAGTTACATTTTCCTTAATTTCATTTTAGTGTTCACTTTTTGAAAATAATTACGATAATAAGTATTGTGTTGGAAATGGATGCAAAAATTAGGATTCAAATGAAAAATATCTCATTTTCGCTAATAATACAAACACACATTTTAATTAGTGTCTGGAAATTCCTCTAATATATAAATGGTATAACTAATTACCAATATTTTGAACACCAAAACATAGCGAAATAAGTCATTTGTTTTTGATCTCTCTGCAAGTTCTAAATTAACGCGTTGTGTCCATTGGTATAGGCAGTCGTAGGCTTCCACGACGTGACGTGTAAAGGCTATATTATTATATACTATTAGACAAGAAACAAGAATTTCTCACACCTGACGCGTCACTTCTGAACAACAAAACATTGCTGATAATACTGCATTAATAGCACAGACACACAAAATAAAAAAGTTGTCAGACTCAAATACTTGATACATGTTTCTATATGTCTTTTGACGCACTGAATCTGTGAAACTCGACGCGCTGAATTCAAGTCTGAAGCCAGAATAGCACTCCTTATTTGTTTAATAAAGCATTTGAAGTCTAAAATTCTTTAAAAAGAGCCTGTGTAAAATCTCGAGAAGTATGACAGTAAATGCATATTGCTTAGCGATGCCACAGAACATACGGGGAGCTGTGTGAAGAACACGTACAGCCATGCCCATCAAATGTGAAACTTTTATCCGTCTCATCCACAACCTTCCCGCTCGGCTCCTATCTACAATATTCTCTGAAAGATAGAAATGAAATCTTATGTTGACACAAACGGACATTCTCCCAAGACAAGTTAAGTAAATTCAATTATCAATGGTTTGCGTCTCTGGGTGCGTTCATATATCTCATTTTCTAACATCTACCTACTTCGCATATATGTGAGTCAAAATGTAAATGGAAATACTTGGTTCTGTATGCATTACAAGGTTATCTTTTTTCTATATACATATCTGCCATATTGAATCATTCAAGCAAATATGTATCAATTGCAGGAATACGCTACGTCTCGTTGTTTATTATTGTTTATTTTTGAACTGCATAATGCGGGATATGAAGACGGGAAACCCTTCGTGAGACATTGGTCTGTCAAGACTGTCAACTAGCTATAAATAATAATATACGATATAATATCTTAATTACCCAACTACTCAATAAATACATCTTAAACTAATTTTAAAGTGGTTCAATTAAATGCACTTTTTCTTAAACCACAAGAAATATTTGACTCCAACGACTCAACTCTGTTACCATATAGTCTCCTTCGGCCATTTTCGACGAAGAATTTCACAAACCTCATGAACCGCAAACTTCAAAACGACGTCTTCTTACGAAATACTTCTCACAAAATTTACACTTAGCTAAAAAGTTGCTTTATGAGTGAAGATGCGGTTTAACGATGCTGATGAGAATGAGATCTCGAGCAGTTGTTATTCTGGTCGCAATTGTTCTACTCTCCTATATGAAGTTCTGTTCCTTCTTGATGATTCAATTTCTGGAATGGCGTTAATAGTGGAGAGAGGAAACTGTACTAGACGATGCAAGGGTCTCTAACACTTTTTTCAACACCCGAATTAAATAACACGAAGCATAAATCATCATTTCGATATCCAGCGGGAGGGAAAATAGTCAAGGGCAGACTCGCAATGCGCTTGCGTGGAAATGGAGGATTAATACAATGCTTTTAAAATGTGAAGTAATAACCGCGCAACTTTTCTTGACCGAGGACCTACCTTCCCCCTCCCTTGAGCAATAAACAGTTGAAGGCAAAAACTCCAAGTTAGCACTGATGACAACATTAGAAACAGAAACTTCGTTGGCGCGAAACAGAAGCTAGTTGCTTTCAAAGACGAGATCTGCTCTTCGTTTTTTTCTCGGTAATACCTAAAGAAATGACAATTTTGATTCAGTTACAACGACACAAAATCTTAGCACTTCATCACTTCATTATAAGTTAATTTTGTTAGTAAATATCACTTCATTAATTATACAATTGCTATTTTGATATCATAGAACGTATTGTCAGCGATAGTCCATCTTGTGTTAAGTTACAGGAAAAGAATTTAAAAATAAACCAATAAGACGTAACAATAAACAAATTTTGTAAAAACTGCTTTTAAAAATTCAGAAATTATAGACAGCAATGAAGTTATTAAAAATTGATGAAGGCATTACAATGTATTGAGAATTAGTATTTAGAGATGTGAGTGAGACGTTTAAGGAAAAATTATGTAAAGTGTTCAAAATTATGTAAAATGTTCAGAAAAAAGAAATTATATAAATAGAAATCCTGACTTAAAATTACTATGAAATATAATAAGCTTATGTATGGAGAAAAAAATGTAGAATTTCGCTGACTTCACATTCACACTGACTTCACATTGGGTCAGATTTTATTTCTGAAGTATAGTTCAATTAACTCTTGGGCCGTAGAAAGTTCATTATATGGATTCACAAACCCTTTCTTCTGACAAAATAATGTTTTTGCAAAGGACAATTGAGAAAAAATGTTAATTCTTCACTCTCACAAAAGATATAGTAAACTAAATTATGATTCTCCCTGCATCGTACGTCGTCCCGTCCGTCGTGATAGTGCATGTTTGCATGCATACTTTAGCATTTGATAAAGCATGTAAATCCTGTCCCTAGCGGTAGTGTAGAGTTTGTAAACGCCAATGTGTAAGGGGAGATCGTGTAAGTAAAGGTCGTGTGAGGTCCGTGGCCAATTTCTCAAGGCCCTACTCCGACATTCGCCTGATGCTGATCGAAGAAACTACCAAAAACCGCTGATCATACCAGCCGACTACTAGAGTTCTCTTCCTGACAGCGGCTGAATTTGACCTGGCTATGAAGCAAGTGTGGAAAATCCGCCACCATCGATACATGAACCCTAGGACCTCGCGATCACAGATGCTGCAGAGGCAACAGTCGTTGCCTTGAGCCAACTCAGCGAAGTGCTTATTGTACTACGCTCATTGTATTACTACAATATTCCTCCTCCCTTTCTCGAGACCCCGCACCGCGAGAGGGAGAGAGAGAGTGCAAAGAACTCTGGGAGCAGCCGCCTGCGGAGGACAGCGTGAGAAGAGACCGGCGCCGGGGGCTGGGGCGGCTCGTCACCGCCGCGCCGGCTAATGTACCGCTGCGCGCCCGCGGCCCCGACCGCTGTCGGAAGCAGGGGGGGGGGGGGCCCGAAGGCCGCCCTTCCGGGCCCGGGCGAGGCGGGCAGGGGGCGGGGCGGGCGCGGGGCGCCGCTGACACAACGCAACCTTCGGGCGAGATGAAACGCGCCGCATTCGGGTCATCGCATCCGTGGCGGCGCGGCGCGCTGTGGCGTGGCACGAGACGGAGTCCCTGCTTCACCGTTGGGCAAGCGGTGGCGGCGGAGGTGGCGGCGGCAGCGGAGGTGGTGGCGGCGGCGGCGGAGGCGGCGGCGGCAGCGGCGGCGGCGGCGGCGGCGGCGGTGGCGGCGGCAGCGGAGGTGGCGGCGGCGGCGGCGGCGGCGGAGGTGGCGGCGGCGGCGGAGGTGGAGGTGGCGGCGGCGGCGGCGGCGGAGGTGGCGGCGGCGGCGGCGGAAGTGGAGGCGGCGGCGGCGGCGGAAGTGGAGGCGGCGGAGGCGGAGGCGGTGGTGGCGGCGGGCATGGCGGCGTGGCGCCGCCGCATTACCGCACAAATAGTTCCATTTATCCTTTCTCTGCTTGAAAGTTCCAGACCAAACAGATTACATATAATTGTATGTATGCAAAATATTGGCGGTCGTTATGCTTCAAAATACAAGAACACGAATTTCGGGGGAGGGTCAAAAGAACCTTAAACGATTTACACACAGCGTTCAAGTCTGTCGACGAGGGCACGTTTATTCCACAGACTACTACATCAATGGAAATTCCATACATCGTCATTTCATTCATTTCATACATGGAATTACTGATAAATTACCCTTGTTCAAATTCAATTTCAATTCAATATGAAAGCGGTGACGATACTATGAAGGATAACTTTTGTTTTATTCTTCTTAATTCGAATGGAAGAGCTATTTCATATAAAATATGTTATAATTTAGCACATTTTAACTGCACAGATTTTTTCGAAAGATATTCATTTTATGCAAATTTTGTTCAAAGGAAAATTAATCATTATGAAAGACAAAAGAGGAAATTGTGTCCAATTTGATTTGTGCGAACAAGTACTTCTTGGTTTATGAATGCTTGGTGTATGAAAAGGTGTGGCTCTTATTGTCCCACGAGGATTTTTAACTACCCGAAGCTTGATATCCGATTTATTTTTTTTTGTTAACAAAAATGTACTTTTGATTTATATGTTTTGCATTACATTACATTCTCTTTTCTTGATAAACGAGGAAGTAAAAATATTTCCAAAAATAAGGAAAACATTCAAAGATTCGAATTGACTTGAAAATCTGCGTAGCAATATAAAGAAACTACGTATGTTAAAAATTTTCAGATTTTTTATCATTCCATTCGTTAACTTTCTTCAGGCTCCTAGTGAGATGCGGATGATTTTCAAGTTATTTGAAATGGGATTTTACGGTTCATTTCTAAAGTCAACTAGCAAACTAGAAGTTGAACCTCAAATGTATGAACGATTCAACTGTCGCGCGAGACATTAGGGTAGTCAGTTCCCTAAACGCATTTCGAAAATCAGTTCAGCTATAAGCACTACAATTTTGGGGCTATTTGCACGCATATCATTTCTTAACCAACCTGCTTTTTTACTTTTCATTTCTTAATTAATTTTATTGTTCTTTGAGAGGGAAACTCAGTGCTTTCCGATAGAACAAAAGCTTTTTTTTAATGACATAGCATGATCTCGAGGAAATGAAAGATACAACCATGCAGGATCAACGAAACTATTTTTTGCTAGGAAAATATTCTTGGAAAGGCTATGAATACAAAATAGAGTACGAAGAGCATGGCACTAGGAAAGAGGGTTTCAGAAGCAGTGGAAATGAAAAATTTAAATAGCGCAATACACAATGACCACGGAACGTGCGTATTCGTTTCCAAGTACTACTCAAAAGCAGAATAACATTATTTTCCACCACGTCGACCGTACATTGCTGGAAGTAGACGTAGAATAATGCAAATCCGGAACGGTTTCTTTACCAGGGACCGTGATCTGAAGTTTGTCCTTGGCCACTGGGCCGATGGAGCAGAGAGGAGGCGCAGCTGCAATGCGTAATAGGAGACCGGCCGGCGGCAGCGGAGGGGGCAGCGAAGATGCGGACGCCCTTGGGGCAGCGCGTCCTCAAGCACAGGTGGCGACGGCTGCGGCGGCGGCGGCGGCTGAGCCAGCCCGCGCGACGGCGACTGCGACGGCCTGCCGCCCCACCGCGCGACCCACAAAGCGTTGCGAGGCCTCGGCTTGGCGCGCCTCCGCCGCCGCTTACTACGCCTCTGCCTCCGACATCTCCAGCGCCTCTGTCACCGCCACTGCATACTACGTGTCTGCCTTCGCCACCGCCTTCTCCGACACCGCCTTCTCCGACACCGCCTCCGACTCCGCCTCCGACACCGCCTCCGACACCGCCTCCGACACCGCCTCCGACACCGCCTCCGCCTCCGACACTACCTCCGCCTCCGCTTGCGTCTCCACCTGCGACTCCGTCACCCATTCATCGCTCACACACTATGGTAGAGCAGGTGGCCGAATCTCGATCAAGGCGAATTTCCGGCATTCAGTAGCGTCGAATTTTAAAGGAAAAATTCTTACGCTGCGTCAGATTTCAGGATTCCTGTTCAATTATAGTGGCTTCTGAGGTTCAGTCAGTTGATGCGCAGTTATCCAATTGGGAACATCTATACAAAAAACTAGAAGTGCTAAACAGCACGCAATTTCTCCCCTGTATTTTCATGCAAAACTGTGCGAAAAGTACTCAAATTTTCGAAAAATGATACCTGACTTTATTACAAAACCTAACTTTAAGGAACATATTTCATTAACTAAACTATCTCTATCATGAATATTTCAGTTGGAGGAACACAAAAACTGTTTTGAACTTTTGCAATTTTCGAAAAATCAGAGTATTTAATGAATCATTATTTTTTCTTTTAAACGTCCTCCACATTATCAGATAACAAAAGTTAATTAAAAACGATGGAGCCATTCTTTTGAAAATTTGTCAAATATCCCACGCGCTTAGTGAAAAGTACCCCCCCCCCAAAAAAAAAAAAATTAAAATATGGGTTTCAAATACAAGGGGCTGCGGTATCAGACAGATCAACTGAGGAATATCAATTCTGAAGAAAAGCAGCTGAACGGTTTAGCCGCTAGCGTTGTGCACACACAGACGGACAGACGTTTTGCCGTCAAACAATTATTCACTATCAAGAACCCGCAAAACATGGATTCTGGCTACACCCCGTGTTAGAGGATTCGTTGTTTTTTATTTTTTATTATTATTTTTATTTGGATGTATCTGGATGTATCCACTCTTTAGTTACCAGGGCTTTGTAATAAGAGTTTTTCAGCCGAAAATTTGCCGTTTCTTCGAGAAGTATTACATAACTTTCTCTCTACTCCGTAGCGAGAAAGAAAGAAGTCGTAACGAAGTTCCCGATTGGATAACCGCGCCAATCTCATGGAATATACTAAATAACATGGCGAGTGCAATGTGACCACCAAACGGATGCAGAAATGCCGTTGTTGTTCCTCCAAGCACAACACTTTATGTCGTATAGAAGCTGAATATTTAATATTCTTATTGTTAATTACATCCCTGTTAGTCCAGTCGGTAGGTACTGAAAAAGAGGGGTTACCTGGAAAAAGGCCTTAAACACTTTTTCTTTGAGTATGATGTGTATACCCAGGTACTAGTTAAAACCCCAAGTTTTCCACCTTTCAGACCCTGTGCTAACTCCGGGATGTCCGAAAACCTGTATTTTTCCTGTAATGTTTTGGTTTTTTCTCTGCAGCTCTTTATCCTCAAGTCGGGTAAAAAAATATTCAAATGAATTTTGAAGAGGTTAAACATTCTACAACTTCTGTATAAAACATTTTTTTTGAAACGAATTACCAAACAAGCTGCAGATTTTCGAAAAAAAAGCTATTTTTTCCCGACCAACCACTCTTAATAGCTATTTTCTTCGTTTATCCCTTTTAAGAGACCACTTCCAGGAAAATTCTATAAACAGCAGGTTTTACTTTGTACATGAAATGTATATTGGAAGACATTCATTTGTTATTATCTCATCTACTGTAAGAAAAGATGGCCTTTTTCACAGCTTATCAGAAATCGACCCAGACACTCGTAAGTGTATTACTGTTGAATTGGGAATTACCCTGGATCAAAATAGAAAAACAAAGAAGTTCACAGATTACGACATATTTGGAAAATCAAGGCGCACATGCGACCGGCATGACACATTACTGCACAACAACTTTACCACTGAGAAAGAGAAAAGAACTTGGCAAAACAAATCGTATTCTGCAAGAACACGGGTGAACATTTGAGGGCGTGCGTGTAAAAAGATGTGGAGGGAAGTATGAATAACATGAGAAACCAGAGGGGAATTTGTGAGAGAATGTTCAGTGGAACATGCGATGAACATATGAGGAAACTTGTAAGGGATCTTAAAAACAGGGAACATGCGGAAAACGTGTTAAGTTACATACGAGGAACAAGTGGGAAAATACGTGAGGAAATCTGAGGGAAACACGCTGGGAGAATGCGGGGCAACATTCGGAGAACTGTGCGGACAACATGTAGGAAAGCATGCGTATTGACCGTAGAGCTATGTATTTTTTTAGCAGAATTCCATAAAATGAGACCTTCTTTTATATTTTTGAAGATTTAGCTCTTCGGGGCATCCACACTCCTCAGTATGGATGGGTCGTCAGGATCGAGTAGAACCTGTGTGTAAAAATAAATTGAAACTAGATCGTCATGAAAGGTCAATAACGCTTTAAACGTACAGTTCAAGAGTTGACCGAAGTTGGGATCTAGTATCAAGTTATTTTTACTTTTAAAACTTTTAAAATGTTTTACGAAGTGCATAATGTTTGCACAGGACCAGATGAGTGTAAATATTATTAGATAAATATTATTTGAATTAGCATATTAAAAACATTTTTGATATTTCTACTCAGCTTTTGTAACATTTACAACGTGATAGTATTGTTGCTAGAGCTGCAACTTTTATCTGTCTGAAATTCTCTCGACATTTTCAAATAAATACTTGATATTTTTATAAGTAGTGTTTTTAATCATTATCAGAAACTAATTATTTTCCGTGATCAAATAATTCAATATCTTCCACTGTCTAAATAAAGCACTTCAAATTACATTTCCTCGTGTGTCTCACAACCCACAAGGTCTTTGAGTTTCTGCTCTGTCTGTGTTAGTTTTCGAATACTCGGGAATATTTGTTATTCCTATTCCGTAATGGCTTCCTCAAAAATTAAATCTAGTTTTAATGTTGAATCCGCTAATAGATGTTTACTAAATTCTACTCTGCTTTTTATACCATTTGCCATTTACAAGAACACAAGAATACTTTCACTTTTACGATATTTTCAATCAGTTAAGAGAGATAAACAAGACAACGATCTAAATGCAAGACTCCAGAAATCCTTCCAGAACATTCTGATTTTCAAGCACCGCCATCAGTTAGTTTGCCAGCCGCTTGCGAGACCTTGAAAACTCGACTATTCGAAGCACTTTCACGGAAGCATTTGGAATGTGTAAAATCGTGATAGAAGCACTTAAGAGTTTGATTAGTTTTTGAATTCATAGTGCATCACGGAATACATTCCTTGAAAAGTTAAATCCCATTGACCAATTCTGAATTAATGACTACTTGAATGTGCAGTTCGCAAGTGACTTGGTCTTATTCATCTGGGATTTCAACTATGGGTGAACACTTGCAAATGATTAGTAAGGCTGTGAACTGGATCGCGCATCAGAATACGCTTACACAGTACTAAAGCTTACGCAAGAACTGTGAAGTGTTCCTTACTCTAATACCTAATACCTAATACCCAATATAACAGATACAAGTGACTCCTGTATACGTAGAGAAAGGCACAAACAAGAAATGTAAACATTATAAGCATGTGGGAACGAAAACCCTGACTACGTGATCTATATGCAAGTCTTACCTCGAATATTAACAAATAAGAAATGAATAATTAATCACAAACAGTTATCACACTTCTTCGATCGTTCTTCGGCCCAACCCGTACGTTTAATTACTTTTCTTCCTATTTGAACAGCTTGACTCCACTCCAAACGAACAAAGGTTTGAATTCCTAATACAAGTTGTTCAAATTCACTTATCTCTCCGTTGTAAAACTGTGTAAAAATCAGTGGTCATGAGCTGTTTTATAGCTGGCTTCAATAAATAAATTAAAAACAAAACGAACAAGATGTCACAACCGCTCCGATCCATTATTATTTATCCGTTCGCCGTAAAGCGCTGCCGCTCTCGGAACACGCGCCGCGCGATCCGCGTTCGCTTTGGCGGCGCCCGGGGAGCGCGACCGCCCCCCACCCCCACCCCCGCGCGGTCCCACGGGGGCGCAGCTGCTACGCGTGGCGCCGCGCCGTCGCCACCTTACTCGCGCCGTTCGCGGCCGCGGAAATATGGAGCGCGGGATGAATAAGTAAGCGCGGACGGCGCGACTTCGCAGCCGCGACCGCAGCCGCCGACGCGCCCTGTCCCGCCACCACCGCTGCCGCTGCGCCGCCCAGGAGCTTCTCTGCGGCGCCCCGGTGCTAGGCGCATGCCGCCGCTCTCGGCTTCACGTACACCATAAACAGCGCACTCGCCACAAAACCATCGTCGTATCTTATGCCAACTGTATTATCAATATTGCCATCTGTGTCAACTTAAGGGATTAACTTGTCTTGTTAAGGGAAGTGTCAAGTATCAGGTATTTGCGGTGATTTGTTTTTATATAAGAATTCAATCATTCAAAACTCAGATATTATGTACATTAACAAAAAGTTTTAAAATTTGTGTGATGGGCAAACAATTAACAAACATTATAAATGACGTTCAATTGTTATGAAAAAACGTGTGTGTAAAGAACATTGCTATAAAATATTATGTAAAAGTTCAAAGACCTCCATAAAATCGTTTTAGAGATAAAGTAACAAACCCAACCCAAATAAAATTTCAGAGATAAGCCACACTCTCTCCTTAATGTCCAAATTCTTTCAGAAATGTGAACAGCACATACATTAACAAGATAAGACACATACCAAAACGAGCGCTAGAGGCTTCCTATGTCTGGTTTGACTTATCTCGTAACTCCCGCAAGCCCTTCAATTTATCTCGTTTTCTGCCACTGGTGATGTAACAAAAATCGCCTCTAACACCATTTTCGCAGAGTTCTTTTTCATCGTATTTGTCCATTATCACCGCTTCTTCGTATCGTTCACTGTCACAGAGATTAAGAGTTCGACGTGTGTCCTTCGCTTTCTCAGCGACACACTCTTGTGTCATCCTCGGCAACTACCAAGCACATGCTCAGCCAAACACAGATATTAATATTAATAATAATAATAATAATATAAATGTATTCAAACTGCAATTTGGTATAACCCAGTGTGCATGTATATATATATATATATATATATATATATATATATATATATATATATATAACATGCAAATTATATAGTAATAATAATAATATAAAAACTGAATGATTCATATAACATTAAATTACCTTAAGAATAAAAACTTCTATAATCTAACTACGTACTGAATGTTTGTTCAATTAAGATCACACTACACTGGCACTGCACTGCACTTCACATTACTATGACCCTTAAATCACTACCTTCATTATTTCTCTATTCAACACTGCGCGACACCTCACTTCACACATATAAGCTTCGCTCTATGACCTACTATTCTTAGGTAAGTCCCTCGTTTACTTAGTAATACCCTAAATTAATTTTCTAAACTGTTGAACGGTTCGATGAAAGGGTTCAAAGGTTTTTGCAGGCAATCTATTCCATTACTTTACCTTTGGTTTTTTAAAAGAAAATTTCCCGACATCCGTTCTCCGCGGTCTTAAATTTATTCTGTGCCTCTGATCCCCCCTATTGATGTACGTAGGAGTACTTAGCCACCGATTAATTTCTTTCCAATATTGCCTCCGCGTTCTCCGTTTTGCACTGTCCACAGCGCCGTACGCACGGTACGGATGGCGACGCCTCCGCGCCACACGGTGCGCGATGCCAGTCACGCGCCGGGGGGCAGGGAGTTAGCAGGGAGGGTTGGAGGGTGGGTGGGTGGGTGGGTGAGGATCGAACCCGCGCGGGGCGACGCGGCGCTGCGGCCAGCGCACGTCCGTCGCCGCCGCCGCCGCCGCCGCCTCCGTGGGGCGCATCGCCGATCGGCCGCCGCCTTCCACGCAGCCTCGCATGCGAAAGCGCCCGCAACTGCGTGCGTGGCGGGCCGCGCGGCTGCGTGACTAGGTCTTGCAGCCCCCACGACATTCCTGTGCACTCTGCGAGAACCTTACAACGCGGCCGTTCGCCCCAACGATCGTCGAGGGCACAGATACCTCGGGCGAACTCTACTGCCAGCCGTAGATGACTCTCTGTACTACGTACGTTGGTCGCTCATTTGCCCGGTATCGCCATTTCGTAAATAAATAAGGTGTTTTTTCGGGCGAAATTTCGGCCTTTTCTGGCGCACGATTACTTCACTTTCCATTCTTAAGAAGAGTTCGCTAGGCGAGAAACTAAAAAGCTTTTCCAAATTTTGTTTCTTAATCGGACAAGTTGAGATTACATTTTCTTAACTACGAATTTTCAAACAATGTTTTCATGTGTTTACGATCACAATGTTTATGTTACGTTATTTGAGTTTCTTTCATTCACATCAATACATCATACTCCAAGTTTCTTGCTTATTCTGCAAATCTGCCACTGGAATCCCCTTTTAACAGAAAACAGTTCTTTCACCAACTGCAGAATATTTAGTCATAAAAATATATACATCACCGCCGGCGTTCCTGCACGCACCCCTACTTTCACACCCAGAAACGAAGGTCAATTATTGAAATTACATTGGCTTTTGGCTCCCATTACTCATTTCCAGCGTCTTCGAAAGGTACATCTCAAAGCTATCTAATTGCCCTACCCAGTACATTTTGCAACTATTAGGTAAAACATCTGTCCCTCAAGAAACAAGAATGCGCTCCAGACTTCCTAAGGATAAATTTTACCTGCCTTAAATCATCAAGCCCGTGACTCTTACATGTCTACTTTTATATACAAAAAAAAAAGGATTTCAAATAACTGTAAAGAGACAAATATATACTGCTGGATAGTTGAAAACGATTCCAAAGGGGAACCCTCCCACTATGTAAAAATAGATCAGAAAAATTGTACCACGAGTGACTAATAATATAACTGTTTTGTCAAGTGGTGAATACACTGCATCGGAAAAAGTAAATTATGAAAAAAGGTTTTAAAGTCCGCAAAGAATAAGGCATCAATTTTAAGTTAAAATAATGAAAAATAAGGAAGTTAAATTCATATTATTCCAATTCTGCTGTACCACTGCATATGGTGTCAAAGTAGCAGCACGAACTTCAGCCCTCGAGGGTCCGTGAATGCCTAGGATTCAGCATTAAGTGAAGACTTAGTGAAGAACGTGGTAATTTTGAAGTTTCGATGGGAGCAGATAAAGGTCAAACGGCCATTTTGATACTATTTACTTCTTCACTTGGGCTGTCTATTGACGCAGAAGCTTCAAAAGCGTGTTCGGCGAAGAAACGTAATACCAAAAATTTGTGTTCGAATTCCGCGATGTTTTCAGTTGATTGTGGCATGGTGGTAGTCCCAGTTCCCTTTGTGTCATCTTTATATATTTATACTGTTCTTCTTCCCTGTCTATTCTCGGTACCTTTAAACTATAGGTGCAATGTCATGGGTTTACAGACTGCGGCAATGGCGCTGTAAGGAACAGTCCCCCTACACCTGTCAAAAGTGCAAGACCGTCACATCAACTATCTCGGGCTTACGAAGGGGTGAAGACGAAATCAATCAAGGAACAACCTCCCGATCAGACAATAGGGAGACGAGAAACTGCTTGTGGTGGGTTTGATGCAAAGTTATTCTGAGTGCACAAAAAGGTCCTACGGACCTGTAGATGGCAGCCGAATAAGAGACAAAACCGACACGATATGTACCCACAAACCAATCTACGGGTATGCATGAGTATAACGTGTAATCGTAGGATCCGAATCCACGGTTCCATTTTTTTCACTTTTCTTACTCTAGTAGAATCGAATATTTAAAATTGACCAATGGAGCACATGCGATTTCCTAGGAAACGTTAGAATTTTCAAAAATTGCAATAACTTAAACTGTTTCCGACCTCCTCCTCCAATTAAATTATGGAAGATAGATATTTCAATAATGAAATATCTTCTTCAAAATTATATCTCGAATGTTGGCAGGTACACTTTTTTGAAAATGTTAGTCGTTTTCCCGTAATTTTGATTGAAAAAGTGACAATCTTTCAATAACACTTAACAAGATTTTCTAAAAAGCGTTCCACACAGCGTACTCAACGAAATCAGCCAAATCGACTGGGAAATGGCAATTTTTGTGAAATTCCGGTGTACGGGTTAAGCTCTCGCGGACAAAGAGATTACCGAAAAGGTCTTCTTCCGTATCAAGGACACCAAACCGTGAATTCTAACGTACTACTTACTCGAGAAAGTAATTTTATCTGGAACACCATAGAAATGCAGTTCAAACGAAACTAATATTTTGACTAAATGCACCAATATAAATTTAACAATCAAAACCAGCTGTCTAAATGGCAACAAATTTGCGGAATAACAATAAATTTCATGGCGTCACAATTCAAATGTAGATCCAGCGTTGTGTGCGCAACGCAGCATACCCTTTTAGGCATATTACGGCTTCATGTGACCTCAGCCCTGGTCACGATTTGACGTCACAATTCCCGAAAAAAACTACTAATATTTTTAAAACGTGATCTAAATTATTTGAAGATATTGATGAATAGTGTGCACTTACAAATAAGCCTAGCTTCAATATTTAAGGTGTGTAGGACACTGTTTGCGAAGAAAATTGATATTTTTCCATTTTCGAATTCCAAAGGTATTAATAAAATAGAACCTAATGCATATTATTGATCACGTTTTACTCTATTCAACGGAATTTAGGTAACGCAAATACGTGAACAGATACATTTGCACATATTTTCAAGCATACTGCGCATACGGTGTGAGAATTGGCATTGTTAAAGTTTACAAGGAGAAAGAGCGCAGTATGCAACAATTTATACACATAATATATATTACAAATATATTAAATTAAATTAAATAAAACGCAACGAAGGGGAGGGGGGGTTTCCTCGCGCGCTGCTTTGCTGGCTGATCGCCAACACCAAGGAAACATTAGTCATACAATAAGAATACGCATGAAGTGAATGCATCGTAATGCTACTGATGGAAAAGTTTTAACTAGAACCGTACGTAATGCAAATATTTTGATTCCCTGAATAAATTTACAATATTCTGAAACTATTTTACCATTTAACTTTCAAAGAACTCAATTTCTAATTATTATGTCCCGTTAGCGAGGCAATTAGTAAGTCTCAAGAACAAACATTCGAAAAAATGAGAATTTTATTGAGGCAGCCTGTTTTTTACACATGGTCAGTTTTACGTCGTAGGAAGTAGATTTTGATCATTTGATAGTTTGAGATTTTATATTTATGAATAAATAGTCAAGGGTATTCAGGACATCATGAAAGAGTTATTAAAAAAAACATCATTTACACAGAAGTTTGGATCATTCAATTCACTTTCAAATTATTTTAAGTTCAATGGGCATTTATATTTTTACCACCTTTTTTTCTTTTTATTTAATGAAAAGTAAATGTACTTGTGTGTACATGGTGTCCCACCAACTACAGGTCACTCCCATAACTTCTACGGGCTTCGCGATATCGACGTGCAGTTTTCGCCAAATAATGCGGAATCATGGGGCAAGTAATATGCCGGAGATTTTCAAATATTTTTAGTTTTTAAGAAATTTAATCTTTGATTTTTTAAACAAAACTAGTAAATATTTCGGCAATGGACAGATCATAAAAAGAGAAAAAACAACTTCAATAACGTTAAAAATAAATAAAAATAATAATGAATTACGGTCAAACATCCAACACTGGACATTACTAGTAACCCAAAGCTCTCAAACTTTTATTTTAAAATCGTAATTATGCAGAAAATAGAATGGAAACAAAAAAATAGTCTGCGGCACGTTCATTATAAATAATTCTTGTTTTATTATGCCTGATCTTCTCGTTTTGTATGCTAATATTGATAATTATGTGCAAGTAGTGTAAATTCATGAATGAATCTTAGATAAGAAAAGAGAGAGCTATGAGAACGCGTCTTCGCTCAGTGAACGAGAAAGTGATGCTGAATACACATCATTTTGAATCTCAGCTGGGTCGTTAACACTGGAACGATAATAGGAATTTTCCTTTATCGCAGGTCTTTAAAGCGAACGACAGGGCAAAATTCCAACCAATTAGGTTATCATGACATGGATGTCCAAGAACATTTTTAGAAGACAAGATATATAAAATTTGATCTTATCATTGCAATTACTCTTAAATAACTATGAAAAGTCCTGACATCGCTAATTCTCGTGAACAGAAACAAATTCAAAATTAGTGGCGATACAACATAAATCGCACTTGTTCACATTGCTTGATACATTTACGTAAAATAATACTAGCTATTTTGTATCTGATTCTGATGATAACTGACTCTACTTCAGTCATCTCTTGAAAAACCTTTCTTTTAAAAAAATCTTGAAAGACAGCGTATTATGCCAATTTACTACAACCATATACATATTTGAATGTCTTTTATCTTGATTTGAACTGAATATTACGAAAGTATTCGTCTTTGTTCACCTTCTGCAAGAAGTTTTGGACATCAATGTGAAGAGTTAACTAAAAATAATCCTTTTTGTCTCAGCCGTCCTTTAAAACAAAATACTTGTATTCAATATCTCATATTTTTGAGATATTGAATTTTATTTACATCTTAATATAATCTTTTAATAATAAATATTAAAAGATTATATTAAGATGTAAATGCCTGAATTTGAACCACATTTGATGAAGAATGTTTATTCTGAAAAAACTTCCGGTTTGCAGTTAAGGGTCTAAGTGTTGTGCATGGACAGACATTGCGGGAGAACAGACCGAACGGAGAGACCTGACGAATGGACCAGACAAATAGAGAGTCAGGCAAAGTCAAACCAATGAGAGGTTCAGGCAGACATTCCATGATCACATGTTCGAATACTAGATTACTGATGTTGCAATGACAGTGAAATATTAAATAAAACTGTTAGTTTGCCAATGTTGTGCTTAGTGATTTACGAATTACATTATCTCGCCTAGACGTATATGAGCTCTATTTTTTTAGTTTCATAGTTAGGCATATTTTGATTTGTAATGTTATTTTTTCGTTTTCATTACACAACTGTAAGTAGCAGGTTTTAATGTTCTGTGTTCCATAATATTGATTAATTTGTAGGTCGGAGATCTGATAGATCTGATTAATTATATTGATGTTCTTCCAGTACAATGTATTGCCTTGGTGATGGAATCAGTATTACTAATTGACAATGCGCACAGGAATTGAAAGAAAATTGCGCAATCTCTCGCATGTGAGAGGTGTCTTTGGCTTCGTTAGATACCGAGGAACTTGGGAAAATCAAAAAACAATTAAACAATTTCAATTTTGACAAAAAATGTACCTATTTTATTGTGCTATTCCTTGTATTCTCAGACTGCGTACAGGATGAATTCTCATAATTAGTGAGTCACTGTTTACGCCACGATGCCATGCGACGAAAAGGCTCTATGGAAGAGGTCACCCGTCATTCAATTCGAGTATTTGATATTCCCGTGTTGCGTTATGAAACAGAACCTTTTTGATATTCTTAGTACAAATAGGTAAAGAATTGCAGTACTGTTTGTCTATACTGACATGTTACTGCAATTTTCATAAGTACCGTGTTTGTATAAATATTTAATTTATTCCCATGTTATTGGAGAGTATTCTATTTGTTGTTATAGTTGTTGTACACTGTGAATGCTACATTTTGGAATAAACAGGTTGTATCGTTTTGTTCAGCAGAATTTTTGTTTTCGCAAACTACTAGAAATATTCTGAAACACTGGTGGACTAGCACAGTTTTATTTAATACGATATCTGACCGAGATTCCGGCAATATTAAGTATTTTAATAACAATTATTAAAAAGATATATCAATGTTGTAAGAAATACTTAACGATTTGCAAACATGTGGCAATAAGAAAAAATACAGAAGAAGTATTTAATAATAAAATTGGAATGCGAAGGATCTTTCCACGGAAAATCTCAACTAGGTTGCTCTAAGGGGAGCAACATCCAAGAGCAAAGCTAATTTGCGGAAGAGGAAGGGCCGAGAGGAAACAAAGGAAATTACGAATCGTAACCTAGAGCTAGGTGGAATTGACACAAATCCAATGCATAACATAAGCTTGTTGTAGTATATTGGATTATTTACATGTTTACAAAATTTAAGATAGTTCTGTCATACGCCCAGATCAGCGTGTACTTGGTTTTAGTTTGACGCAATTGCCACCTACTATGTTCCTGAGAAACGGGTCCATCCACGTTCGGTTGTTTCCAACGCGAGTCGAGTCGAGTCGAGTCGAGGGAGCTTCGCAAAGCCTCCTTTGACGAGGTCGCATGCGCCGCGTGGGCGGCATCTAATCGCGCTTCCGACAGCGCTCTCACGCGAGAACTGCGGGTGGTATGTGAGGGTACCCGCCCACTCAACGGCCACGAAATGTCAAAATCTCCAAGGACACGGATTCATTACACTTCGGCACCGGAATCACTCACACCGCTAGTGGGTTTATTTTTATTGTTATGTAGGCAATAATAATATGAAGATGTGCGTAGGTACGTGTAGTGTTTATGTACCCACACAACACCTTTCTACTTTCAGAAGGTGCTCTCCGAGAAAACGTAATTTTAGCTCAGAGACAGCATTGCCACTGCATTTGCAGTGATTCTAACCGAAAGGTTTTAAAGTTTTAATGTTCGAGTCCCGACGGTGGCATTTTGGACACTGGGTATTAAGCTAGAATGAATTGAGCCCCTGTCTGAAGGAGAATTCTAGTGATCAGCTTCTCTGATCCATAGTACTTCGTGGTTTCTTCGATCAATACCAAGTGAATGCCGGAGTAGGTCTCTAACCAACAGTTCACGGACTGTGCGAGATCTTTCCTTCCTTGTCCTATGTCCTATCCTCTCTCCTTACAGACGTACACTTCCATGCACTACACTGCCAGACATGCCGGGAGACCAGGCGAAAGCTTAGAGCACGTCCCGGCTGGGACGGCGCACTGCTAGAGAGAGAAATCCTTCACAACCTGAGTGTAGGTACGCGCTGGATATCACCATACAGAGAGAAATGAATACGGCCACCTGCTGGGATAAAAAAACATTTACTACACAAACAAGACTAATGACCACAGCAGTTGAGGTGCCCGAAAATATCAATTAATCCAAAAACCTGATAACGGAGGGTCGGAAAGCCCTTGCCTGGAAGTTTGCGAAACATTAGAGTATTGGTTTAAAACCTGCGTGTCATGGACGTAATGTGTTGTGGCATGACAGAACACTCCCGCCCGCATTACGACACATTTCAAATCCTCTTCTAATTCCAGGAAAAGATACCCTCGCCCAGAACTGGCTATGCGGAACCAAAATGTGCTGGGGAAGGGTGGTTCGGCATTCATAGTATCTATAAGAACTGGATGAGATGGGCCTTCAAGTCACCTCTGGCAGCCGACGAGGATTATTCCGGATTTTCAAAAAAAAACATGAGAATAGTGTCGGGGAAGTATGAATCGAGAAGCCGCAAAGAACGCGAGGTTTACGATGAGCTGAGAGGGACGGTTCGACTAAGAGCTAAGTAATTCAAAAATATTATTGTAAAATAAAGGATTGAAAACCAGTATCAAATTATATGAAGAATGTCTTAAATTTTAGTACCAGAAACGTTGGAACTCCACAGATTTCTTCATTCAAAGCGTGATCGGGTATTTAATGCTTGAAGTCTTGACTTGTCTAAGTCAATAGTCACTAAATCGAAAAAAGGAACATAACAAAGGGCCAAGCACAATGCGTGTCTTCTGACCACAAAATTCAATAAGTAATATTCAATTTGCGTGCAAGTCATTGTTATTCGTAATCAATCGTTAATGTTCACCGTTATGTTAGGAATGGTATACAGTTCCTCGCATTAAGTTTACAAGCCCTACGCTAGCCACGTACTAGAAATTTATTAATGTCTAAAACATTCTTTTCTCTCACTCCTTAAAGCATTTTAGAGAGTTTCCTCCCACTGTAAAGCAAAATGAAATGTAACAAAATTAGTGTTGTGTGTAATTTAATCAAGGACCTCAGTTACTTTCCAGCGATAATAACAATTACCATTAAAAAAAGGTTTTCATCATTGTAATCGAATTCTACTAAAGCATTACCTATTATTATGCTAATTTATTTTTTCGTATACCTATACATTGTACATTCAATCTCAAAAACACCCAGTGGTGCGGCAGAACGGCACAGACTTTCTCGTACTAGTTATCTAATATGAGCTAGCTTTTCGGGTTTGTCCCACCCTCTCTCTGCAATAGATGGTAATCGATTGCTACCTAAAGGTCATGTTTTTCACATTACCTCAATTTTTCGGACCTCTACTTCTGTAACTGAAATAGGACTTTCTAGAAGATTCGATAAGAATATTATATGCATAATATTATGAAAGAGTAAAATATGGTCCTATATGCAAATTTTCGTTGAAATATTTGATACCTTCCGGCGCCGACGTGCACAACGGGTACGAGGCTTTCTCCCTTCAGCCCCCAGTGAGACATCTCCTCGGGCGAGACAAGCTCCAAGCTCTCACAACTGGTCTCCCGATCTGTGTAGATGTGTAGTGTAAGAGTGTCTGTAAAGGGAGAGGAGAAGATAAGAAAGAAGTAAGAAAGATCGCGCCCTGTCTGTGCCCCTTTTATTACGAAACTGCTCCAGCACACGTCTGGTATTTATTGAAGAAATCCTGGAAAACTAGTGATCAGGTCAACTTGTCACTAGAACTTTTCGTCACTGTTGGAATATGATCTTGCTACGTACCTCTCTCTAAAATCCTACCCTGTCGTGACTCAAAGCCCCCCCACCCCCACCCCCGTCAACGATTCTGCAGATTCATGAGTGATGTCAATGATTTATCAGAGCCATCAATCAATCTGTCACACCAAAAATCTCCGAATAACAGCAAATATTACGCGTCATTCTGTTATTAATAATGACAATACGAAGATTATCATAGGTAATACCACGAGTGCTTTCGAAATGGTCAATAAATTCCCAAATCGCGAAGCGAGGAGGGGATTTATCTAAGATTTCACTGTATCTGAGTATCTGAGAAAGCACGAGTGGTATTTAATAGGACTATTCCACGAGTAAAATTATGTCCGACGGAGTTCCAAAATGCGCCAAATATTGAAAATAACTGAAAACGTATACGAAAATCGCGGGTAATGTTGTAGTACATACGCAGTTTGTTGAAAATCGACATAGCGATGGATGTATATCGCCTCCTAAAATAAGTGACAGTTTATGATGATACTAATATTTTGACTAAATACACCTATACAAATTTAACAATCAAAACCTGCGTTCTAAGTGGCAACATATTTGCGGAATACCAATAAATTTCATGGAGTCATGATTCAAATGTAGATACGTTGTGTGCGCGACGCATCATACCCATTTAAGCATATTACGGTTTCATGTGACCTCATCTTTGGTCACGATTTTAAGTCACAATTCCTGCAAAAAACTACTAATATTTTTAAAACGTGAGCAGGTAAAAGAGGTGAGAAAAATCGGAAAGAAAAGGCGATTTGAGATAGCCCGCCCTGATTGGGGCATTTTGTATGTACAATTTAACACTTCTGGTTTCAATTGCACGAGGGGAACGGTCGTGGGACCACGTGTGACGCGGCTTATCGCGCTTCCGCCACCGCCCTCATGCGAGGCGTGCGGGCGCGCGCGTCTGTCGCGGCGCGCGAGGGCGCCGCGGGCGGGGGCGACCCTGCGCGCGGGCGACGCCCCGGCCGCGCCACCCGGGCGCCCGGACGCCCGCCCTGGACGCGCGCACACACACACGCACGGCGTTCGTGTTCGTTGATAAACTCAACAAATACAAATGGATTCTGCCTTTTAATTCCCTCCTCGCTGGTTGACATTCACCGTGTGTACACCGTGAGAGCTCGCTTGTCCTAATTTCGTCATTGTAAGAGTTAGGTGGGAGAAAGTGGGATAATTGGAAGATTTCATTATCCCTGGACACGGGTTGCATGAAACATGTGAATTTTTTTGAGTGTGATGAGTCAACCACGACAAAACTATCGAAATCAGAGATATAACTTATCGCGTGGTTTGGGACATTACATACTTATAACTGCGGCCATTATTTATTTTTACGTAATTTCTTCAATGAACTTTACTTAATGTATACTTCGTAAATGTTGACCTGAAAATTGGAAATTTACATCATAAAATAGTTGTTACGGAATATTATAATTTACGAAACTTCGGCCCATATTGGACTAATCTTGCAACAATGTACCCAATGGTGCACCTAATGTGATCATGAGGGCATATGTTCATCTCCTTTCTCGTTATATGGGGTCATTCAAATAAGAACGCGAAGGACCAACATTAAGTGGACACACTGAGCTATCCGCGACTAGCGCCCACCACTCGCACGAGCTTCTGCATTAGCGGCCGCGTTATTTCGCAGCGGTGGCTTCCGAAACGAGCAGAGAACCGACCGCAGACCGCAGCGCATTACAGCGGCGACGGCGACCTCGGCGCTTGCACACGGCGCGGCGCGGCGCACGTGGGCATAGGCGGTCCCCGAAGGCTCTCCCACCACACGACAGCCCGACGACACTGCCGTTGCTTTTCCTTTTCCGACGCGTTAAGGAAACGACCAGATAATACATGTTCATTCAGAATAAACACGTACGATTTCAAAGGCATGGCACATGTGGAAAAATATGCATTGCGAGAAAGAAAATGGAAACTGAAACAACACATCTATAGATATTTATGTAACGAGTACAGAAAGGTAATCATTGGTGTGAGAATGAAATGTTAACGGGAGAGGTGATGATTAGAGCCGGCATTTTCAAACACACCCCAAGGCACTTTTATACAATTTCATTAAAGTGAATTTATAAAAACCTACAAGAATATTCTTCTTTTGGGATCATTCTCAATATGCGATGACCTGTCAAGAAACAGTGAAGATATATAGTAGTAGCTATGCATGACTACTCAAAAGCGATTTCTTAATGATCAATTTAAATAAAAAGATAATGTCTGTCGTTTCAAAATGACTGCTTTTTTATAATACATAATTTTGTGACGGTCATAATTGAGACTTGGATGGAGTGCTTTGAGGGGCATAATTTAGAATATAGATATGTTTTGTAGAATATATGTTTGGTAGAATATATGTTTTTTTAAGATATCCAGTTTTATTCCGACCTAAATGAAATGATGTAAAGACGATTTTAGAAACAAGAGAAAAGTTACTCTCTACATGGCATTGCATAAAAAGCACTCTATCTCCTTCTTCACCTCTTAAAAATAAATTGACGTGTAAGGTTTCTTCCATTGGCTGCAACTTATCTAATGACATCATCCCCAAAATGCAAAATAAGTTGAATGGGGTTATAAAGAGGCATTTTAAAAATAAAATGTTGAATAGTACACTAACAAGATTAAGTGATGTAATACCTCAACCCGCTCTCTGCTTTACAAGTGAAACGTGAGAAAAAATGACGAAAAAAGTTTAGAGGCTTCGTATACGAATTTAAGAGCAGCACGGGATCTTAACTTTTAGGTACATAGCTCCAAGTAAGAACGTAAGGGTATGAGCAAATATTGATAGTGTAATGACATTAAAATATTAACAGGAATGGTTCCAGCATGTAAACAGGATGGAGTCAAAGAAGCTAATAAAGTTATCTTAATATACGACCTAGGGACTACAGAAATGTGGATAGAACTAGAATAACAAAGACGGAACAGTTTTTATCTTAGGACAGGCTTTTGGTTCCCAATCCTTGAAAAGGATGATGATGAAAAAGCAAGCAGTGTCTTCAATTCAGAGGAAAGTTTGTTAAATTATTGTTAAATTATTATTAAATTATGATCTAACAAAAATAATATAGCTGTCATTCAAAAATGGGTGCAATCATACCAAGACATAAAATGCTTGTTCTCGGACAGGTGTAAATTTTATAACGGTACATTATTCAAAAGAATGAAATACAACCTGGACTTTAATTATAACACAGTCGTCTTTCGTCGCAGAATGCACTCAGAGTTCAGCATTACACAAGAGACGAATAACAACTGCAGAGAAGCTAACATTTATGCCGTCATATACATAAAACTGAAGAAATTATTGTTAATAATTCTTTATAATTTATGGTGTATTTTATGTTATACGTACGGAAAATTGTATGTATCTTTTATTTATCTTGTATGTAGCTAGTCGCTCAAAAAGTCTCGCTTACTTTGTACCTACAAGCTGGACACGTTTATTAGCAAACAATGTCTCGAGAATATTGAGGCAATTGATAAACACATTTCTCATTCAGGTTATATAAAAACTTAAGGGCATATTTATAAAAATTTAAAGTTTTTCCCCTTTCTCAAGCTGTTTTCATCTTAACTAAAATGGTAATACATCATAAAGCCAAGAATACTCAGCTCTCTTAAAATTCGTTCCAACTAGAATAAGTGTGTATTTAAGTTTGCAGTTACATAGTACCACTAATAATTGGCAAGTATTTAAATACAAATTTTCAATACATACTGTTTCTGTGAGCGTGAAGAATATCGCTGGAAAATCTCTTGAATTAAATTTTAATTCATAATGTTCAAAGAATAAATGAACGAAACGAAAACTATATATTCTAAATGGGAATATGACAGATGACTTCAATATTAACCAGCAACGGGTTTCGATTATTCCATCCAACAGGAAGCACCATTCTACTTCACTAACGAAGCAATGGAAGTCCTTCCCAAATTACGCAACGTCACCGGTGTCCTCCCTCCGCGATTAAAGCCACTCCGGCACTCTCCCCGTCCGTTAATCGCAGGGGAGCGGCGCGATGGAGGTCGGAGAATCCAGGGCAGGGCAACGGGACGGGCCGGGACGGGCTGGGCCGCCGCAGGAGACGAGCAGTCTGGGCAAGGAGACGGGGCGATCCCCGCGGGCGGGCGGGGCGGGGCGGGGCGGGGCGGGGCGGGCGGGGCGGGGCGGGGCGGGGCGGGCGGGACGGGGCGGGACGGGGCGGGACGGGGCGGGACGGGGCGGGGCGGGGCGGGGCGGGGCGGGGCGGAGCGGGGCGGAGCGGGGCGGAGCGGGGCGGAGCGGGGCGGGGCGGGCGGGGCGGAGCGGGGCGGGGCGGGCGGGGCGGGGCGGGGCGGGGAGGGGAGGGCGGGGTGGGCGGGGCGGGCGGGGCGGGCGTCTGCCGCACGGAGGTCAACGGCACCCGCAGGAAGCGACCCCGGCGGCGCGAGAGGAAGGCGCGCGGAGTGGGGGGAGGCGGCTCCAGATACGGCCGCAGGCGCGGACAGGCGGCGCAAGTAGCCATGTTACATCGCCAACAACACATCCATGTTTCCAAACATTCATATTCAAAAATAAAACATCGAAAGAAATTAAACATCCCCCCTCCCAAACCATCGATGTTTTTAAACATCGATATTTTTAAAACTAATTTAGCTATAATTTATGTTCACACCGGGGGATTTAATGTTTGAAAATGGTCGCGTTTATGCAAGCTTAAATGAGATTTAACTGAAAAAAAAACGAAGCCAGAGTATTAACAAAACTTAATCATATAATTGGAGAATTAAAAAATAATTAACATTTCATTTATAGACAAAAACTTGATTTTATTTATTTTTCACACATGGTCATTTTGGTCTGAGTGTTCAACTTATGGATATCTGGAAATTATTACTTGTTTTTATTATGATGTTACTTTTTTCATCAAAAATAAAATACGAAGCGGGGAGACAACGCAAAGTATCGAACAAAAAACACATATGTAAAAAAACATCGGCTTCAAGAAATTGATGCCAAAATACATCGATGATTTTATAAAAACGTCTGTTTTCAAAACATTGGCATCGATGACGCATGCGTAGTCGCAAGTCAAGAAATACATTCGTCGAGGATTATCTCTGAAATACAATGTCAAACTAGTGTTGCAGCAGTTCAGCTCTGGCTTTCTCTTGGTTTGGAAGTAATGTCATGTTGCATAACGTCAAGACGGAGTTTAATGAGCCACTGAACTACTCATACGAGTATTTCAACCACATCTAAGACCACCTCTTCAAAATTATTTCACTTAAAATAATTAAATTTGTTCAAAGAATTGGCCGCCCCGACCGGGCCTTCTGGTTTACGATCAGCTTCTCTGACCACTAAGCTACCGAGACGACCAATCCTTTGAACAGCTTTCACGAGCGCAATTATCGCCCCTGATGAAAGGTGATAATTTTAAACTTCACTTTAATTAACTTTTTCCGAATAAACGAGGCAAAAAAACTTAACTTGTTAACACTCAGTCTACACATCTCAACAAGAGCTGTACTTGATGCCAGGCCAAGAACAGGGTGAACGTTCTGATATTTTTTTTTGAAAATTGCAATATTTTAGTGCAAATTGAACATACTGCATGTCAATACAATCTCATGACAATAGAACTCTATTCGTATAAAAATACGAAAGGAAACTAGTGGTACTGCAACAGTACGTATTCACTTGCATTAGTAACGTTTATGTAATACTACAATAGCCCAATTTCTAAACATACTAACACATCTCAGCCATTACTTGTAAAACCTCTTACCAAACGTAGCGTATGAGGTGCGAACCTGAAATTACATTGACAGCCACAAACAGTTTCCATTTCTTACCTTATACAACAATATATGAATAGTAAGAATAATTTCACACAAGCTTGCCTCGATTATTTTGAAAGAAAGTTCTAGATTATTGAACTATGAACCTACAGAAAGATACATGAAATTGTAAATCCATGCGTATTAAGTTACAAACCCTAGTCTAGTCATTTAGTCCGGGCCTGGAAAAACATCCGAAAGCATTTTACTCATCATATTTGTACGTTTTTGGAGAGGTACTGAATTCGATATTGGGGTTTGAATCGGAGCAAACAAAAATGTTCGATGTCACATTTGGCCAGTTTTGAGTTTTGAGACATTTGTTGATTGAGACATTTTTTCGCAAAAACTTTTCGAATTTTGACGAACTTCATTAGATATAATCTGAAATTATTATTGTAGTTTTGTTTCAATAACACAATGTGACCATGGTATTTGCCGCAGAACAAAAATATGTGATTGTAATGTAGTTCACTGCCCTGATGAAAATAGTGAAAACTATTGTTCACTCTCACCTAAACTTTCTTCTGGAAACACAATTTTATCTGCACTATGTTGCGTTATTTAGGTTGCCGTGGCGCATTTTGTTATTTTTGGAATATTATCAGTCAATCGAAAGTGAGATCGCACAGTATTCTTGAAGTGTGTAAATCCGTTGATGCGTTGGGCACCACAGAACTATTGCTAAGGATGCTCCCGCTATCTAAGAGGCCGGTTGCATGGAACTCACCCATCTATGCTATTTGCTGTTCCACAGATGTGGGGAGAAGAGGCAACACTACAGATTGCTACTTTTGTTTAACGAAAGTAACATGAATATGAAGTAAATCCAAACACACAGTTTCTTATCCAAATTTGGAATCCGCAATGCGCCAAATTTCGCATTCTGATTCTCACCCAGTTCCAAACCACCAACGGAATGGACACTGGAAGATGATACAGACGTTAGTAATGACAAAGCAACAGCCCACGAAGATCATGAAGATCTTGATTACACGCCATATGCATCACGAGTACAACAACAGCCATTGTCGCAGGCAGAATTGAACGATCTTGTAAGAGATCTAAATCTTTGCAGAGGCAAGTACAGTTACTTGGGTCTTTTCTTCAAGAAAATAACCTGTTACAACCAAACACTAGTACTACATTCCATAAACGAAAGCTTGATCTTTCCATTCTTTGTCTCAACGACGGACAGTTTACAATGTTTTAATCACATAAAGAGGCTGGTTACAAAATTTGAGGTAATTTATAATTCGTAAGAATGATTTATAGATCTATTCATAGATCTATTTATAGATTCCAAAAAGCTATTCTCTTACATAGCGGAAAGGAGAAAACGTTGATATTCGTGGCCCATTTCGTTGAGTTAAAAGCAACATACGAGAACATAAGACTACTCCTGAGGTATATTGGCTATTCGAATCACATATGGAAAATCTGTGATCTCTGGTACCTCCTGGAAGTTCTGGTACCTCTTCTAGGAAAGCAATCTGGTTACACGAAATATTACTTTTTATGTCACTGGGAGAGTAGTGCGAGGAATCCTGGTGAAAAGAATGTGTCTCATGAACCCCTTGACAAAGTCAATGTACTGATACCACCACTCCAGTGAAAATTGGGCTTTAGGAAGAATTTTGTGAAATCAATGTACAAAGATGGCCACGGTTTTCAATTTTTACTATCTAAATTTCCTGCGATTAGTTCTGCAAAAATTAAAGGAATTTCCATTGGGTTTGGATCCCCGACATTACAGATACTAGCTTTGAACATTGCTGACAGATACTGAAAAGGCAGCTTGGCTTACAGTGAAAGATGTACGCGACAATTTCTTGTGAATCGTAATGTTTGATAATTACAGCGAACTGCCGAAACACATGTTGGACTATTACAAGACTCTGGGGTGCAACGTGTATATGAAATTATATTTCCTTCATTCCCATTTGCATTTCTTCCCACCTAATCTTAGAGATGTGAGTGACAAACATGGTATGCGATTTCACCAAGCTATCGCTGACATGGAAAGACGATATAAGGGATGGTCACCAAAACGTTTGGCGTTTTACTGCTGGAAACTCCTACAAGAAGTTTCACCATACACTTACAAACGGACAGTTTCCGGAAAAACTTGCAAGCACATTTAAAGCTTTACTCAGCTCTCTCGCACAGCTTTCATTTTATGATTTGTAATTCTAACAATAAATCATTCATACAATTTAATAAAAAATATCTTTTGTTACGTTATCTTATATCATCAACTACAGATTCCTCCCGTACTGTTACCGAGTCGTTTCCAAGATTCTCGGAAGTGGTGTATGGGGCGTATCTTTTCCAGAACAATTGATATGTGATTTATTTCTGATTATATATGATACATTTATGATTTCATTTTCGCAAACAGCGTGCGTGATTTCCTAAAGAACACATACTTTCATCTCGCAGCTAGACAATAAGTTCAAATTTGTTGCACTATGTAATCCAGAATCATATCGTTGCATCAACTATTGAGAACGCTCAGGTGTAATAAGAAACTAAATGTTTAATAAACTGCAATATATTGTTTTACAATAACGCAAAAATGATATTCTCATAATACGTAGAATTTCAAAAGTTTTTTCTTTTTATATACATTTTGAGATTTGAGTGACATTTCTAAATATTGCTTGTGAGAAAACAAAATCTTGTCCTGAAATCCTACCACGTTAGAGTCACAACTAATAGACTAATAAAATTACATATTCTATTGAAAAATAAAGAGTGTCCAGTGGCCTGCGGCAACAAAAAAAATCAGCTGTATAATCTACACAAAATTATTTTTCAAGAAGTAGAATACACTGCTCAAGAACAAAAATAAACACACCCGTGTAGCAATGTAATAAATTAATTTTTAACAAAAAATCTTCGCAAATACTATCATAGAAATATCACAGAAAAGAGTAAAGACTGTACGACAATTAATTACCTACCAAGAACATGAAAAATGTTGCAGCCTCTTCCTTAAATCCTTCCTGACGCATGACGTAAGCTATGTTATAAGTAGTGATGCACCGAAGATGATATTATATGTATTACGACAATTCTTTACTTACCAAAAATATAAAAATGTTGCTATTTCGTAACGCAACACGTGAATAGCAAATACAGTCGTTTTTATAGATGTAAACAAAATACTACAGGGAACAGTTCAGCAATTCACTTTCTTTTCAATTTTATAATATCAAGTACATTCATGTTCACATAAGTTTTACATTTCCTCCGAATTCAAGTCCAGAATATGGAAATTTCATACCCTGATTTTTAAAATATAAAATTTTCTTTATCGATCACGTAATTTCTCTTCAGAGCACAAATTTATTCTGACGAAACGTCAAGAAAAGGAAGGTAAATATATGATTACTGCGTTAGAATGCTGATTTATAATACACTCGATCCATCCGTCAATTTCCTCCTGTGTATTTGAATGATTTAGACGCTAGTGTTGGCCATAGATAGAGAAACAAAGAAATAGACCAACAAACATACAAACACAGATGGACAAACGTACAGTTTGGCAGACAAACATACACGGCGGATAGACAAGCATACAGACGGAGAGACAAGCATACAGACGGAGAGACAAGCTTACAGACGGAGAGACAAGTTTACAGACGGAGAGACAAGCTTACAGACGGAGAGACAAGCTTACAGACGGAGAGACAAGCTTACAGACGGAGAGACAAGCTTACAGACGGAGAGACAAGCTTACAGACGGAGAGACAAGCTTACAGACGGAGAGACAAGCTTACAGACGGAGAGACAAGCTTACAGACGGAGAGACAAGCTTACAGACGGAGAGACAAGCTTACAGACGGAGAGACAATCATGCAGACGGAGAGACAAGCATACAGTCGGACAGACTTTTGTTGTCAACTACTTTTTCGGAACCAAATTGCACAAAATGTTCATTCTTACCACACAAATCTCTATATGCTACATTAAAAGCACACCTTGCCCACTTAAAGACATGGTAACTAAGTAATTCCTAGGCATTTGAGGATTTTCTGAGTTTCCTACACTTTCCCAACACACTAAGACGTTCCTTTTCTGCATTTACTAAGGGCAATTCTAAATTGCTCCATCATAATTTACAATTTGGGTGTAGCGTTTAATATTATATACTGAGAGTAATTAACGAGATATGCAGTGTATCGCCTCGACACGGGATCCCCAACGTCTTGAGGGTACTGGCTGTGGGTCTTGGAATAGCCCCAGAGCCTCACAGTTCCAACTACCACTGGCAGGATTTTGGAGTCTGACACTCCGTGATGTTGGGCTGCTAGGAAAATGTCTGGTTTGTATTTTACCAACATTTCCTCGCCTGCTTTCAGAAGAGTATACCCATCCTCGTTGTGGACAGTCATGGACACCTTCCCGGATTTTTATTTCTAAGTCAGGTTTGAGTAAAACCTCTTCAACAACAGAAAAAGTGGCTTGTATGCTCTGACACCACAGAGTTCGATTTTCGGAGCATCTCCCCCTCTACGAAGTTATCGATATCGTCATGACACCTCTTGTGGCTTAGTAAAAGTGCATTGACCCAGGAAGTGGTTCATGGTTTCTATCTCTGTGTTGCACTTCGTGCAATATACATCCTCTCTGGGCCTTCTCCTACTAAGAGTAGATTATTGACAGTGGTGTTCGATCTAAGTTGGAGTGCCGTGATAAAAAAAATATTTTTCAGTCTTTCAAAACTATAATATTTGCAATCGAATCATTTGTATACGTCTTAATCGCTCTTACTTGGGATCCCAGCTTCTTCCAGGATATCTCGTCATCAGCGCATTTTTTCTAATAAGCCCTTATACCTTGTTGCCGATCAATGATTTCGGCAAACTTTAATGTCCGTTGGTAGAAACTGGGACAAGAGCTCAGCAATCTACAAATAGGATATGCAGATTTTTCTAATCGTAAACCTAACGTTCAGTGCTACCCTAGGAACGTGTTGGCCGAGTTCTAATAATCCCTCTCTACCGTGTCCCTCGGCCAGATAGAATATGCCATCTGTAGTACTCACATGCAGATGTAGGAACTGTTTCACTGCCATTCTGTTTTTCAACCGTCCACTTCCCTGAGCATCGATACACACAACATCGTATTGATAAAACCAGTTGGTAGAGGTAATGTGGCATTATGTGGTTATGAATATTTTTCGGGGAATATTGTAATGCTGCGGCAAAACCTGACTTTTTCATCCAAAGCTTTAAAATACGACTCTATTACATACGTAGCATACGAGAAAGTAAAAAATAATCTTTGAACAAATTTGCACACGTTTCACCTATAAATGACAAACGCCTTTCCGCACACTTTTCTTCATAGCCATAGTCTCGGTTATATCGTTCAAGAGTACATATTTAGGTAGAATATTTCTTATAACGAGTAGATGCGCGTCCAAGTTTGGTCTTCACACTACTTCCCTCGTCCTTAGTAAGAGCTTCCCCACAACACATTAGAAGAAAATTGAATCGCAAAAAGGTCTTTTTCCAATGCTGAAACGTCACATCACACGATTTCACCTCTTCCGAAAGGGAACCTTCGTCTTCACCTACCCCTAGTACGGCAATATATTTTACGCTGGCCGAAGAATAGGGAACCTTATATTTTCCAAAATAACTATTTTCTTATCTTACGTAGTTTCCTAAGTACATTGCATAATATAAACAAGAATACTACCAACTCTGACAACCAACATGCGTGAATTGTACCATGATATGACAACTTCAGGAAAGACTATCAAGCTGGTGTGGTATCCAAAGCAAATGAAATCTACCCAGGAAGTAATAGAGAAACTGAAAAGGATAACAACACACACAGAAGACACCAATACAACATTAAGAGCATCCAATACATTCGAAGATTTAGTAAAGCACACTGGAAAAGCAATGCAAGATAGATGGAATATCAGTAAGAAAACATTAAGATCCAGAGCCTTTCATAGACAAATAAATAACTTCTAAAATAAACAGCACCTCAACAGAAAAGAACAAGTAATAACAAGGATTATAATTGGTCATTGCAATCTAAGCTATCTACATTGAATACAAATAAATATATCTACCACCTATATGTGCCCACTGAAATATTCCTATTAATACATCCCACATCACAGACCAATGCCCCCTACTCCCTCCAACCCAAACAAAAATACCTTCAGAATATGAGCCAGGAGTTAACTCTCACTCATGTTGACTATCAAGATAGAATGATTAAATTCTGCAAATATTGATTAAAATGTAATTTAAAAGTACGCTAGCAATGTAATTTTTATCTGGAGTACACATTTTATGATTACACAAAGTATAAGTGTGCGAGGATATGTATTAATTCTAATCAATCTGAATGTCTATAACTGGTAATTAAAGTGCACAAAACTTACATATTTGAATGCTCACCTACTTATCATGACCAAGTTATGTATTAAGGTAAAACAATATGTTAACTGAGGTCAAAATATATTAAAACCACGTATTACACTTATAGGTGTACCCTCTATTAATTAACAACTAAGTAACAATTATTGTTGAATCAATGTACCAGTTTTGTGACGCTAATGACCTCACATGTCGATTCGATTATAAATAAATAAAATAAAATGAACAAAATACATATTTTGTCCTGATGGACTTCCTGAAATATAGCCATCGAAGTACTTTAAAAATTGATTAAATAAACTCAATATTTTAGAAGTTCTTTGGCAATTCTTAAGCGTGTATTTTAAATGTATTATTGACGCCAAGTAATGAACAATTATAATAATGCGCTATAAACATGGGAAGTCTGTATTTAATATAATGAGGTCCATGAGTCATCGTTTTCAAAATCGTAGCAGAGACGCGTTCTGGGGGACAAAATGCCCCTACTTAGCGTTTGAAGGGTTATTTCGAATCCTGGAGGATTTAAAATAATTACACAATACATTAAGTAATGAATAACTGCAACTGGTCGGTTACTCATTATAAATAATTATTTCTTGCAATATGATGTGAATGCCTCAAATCATTTGTCTCTATAATTATAGATATTGTTTATTGAACAAAATCTAAACTTATTCGATTAAAAAATGTTGAGCGTTTTCATTAGTTTTGTTAACAAAATGATCTCTATAGGTTGGAAAGCGCATTGAAATTCTTTAAGAACAAACACGATAAGAAACTTTTAGTTGGAATGCTGGAGATTTTCTACTCGATGAGAAAGTCTCTTTAATCTTGTGCATTCCAGGACAAATTGCGAGAAAACTACGGCCCGAGTTCTTCTGGAGATCCTAATGTCATCCGAAAAGCAAATTACATTGAGAATCAATAAATTTCATCGATGCCTTGCAATTAAGAACACGAACAGTCCGACAAAGCCTTTCAAAAGCGACGGGTTCTTTCTTAAAAGTTAGGAGACGAAGAGAGGTTTTACTTCTTTAGGGTACGCACACACGAAAGTAATTTCTCTAACTCTCTTTCTCACCCGTTTTCTTCCAACTCCAGCGGTCTTTTCCTCCCTATCATAACTTTGGTTTAATGTCCTGATATACTTTCATATTAATTCCCTTCTCTCCCATTAACCCACCTAATCTTTTCGGCTAGTTCCACTTCTTTTGAAGCAACCTTGTCTGATAAGCAAGTGAATCCATAACAAAGTTTAATTACTCCGATTTTTTTACTTTTTGTTTCATTTGTATCTTTTATTTATAACACAAGGATGTGTTTTCTTAGTTTTTAAAAACCAGAAAAGCAAAATTCGAAGTATAACTTATTTTCTGAGTGTGCCCTTCCTGAATATTTTGAGAAAGAGTAAAAATGTTACATGTTACAAATTGCGGGCAAAAGATCTTAACAAGAGATAAGAAATTGTTAACGGAGGCTACATACAAGGTGACAACACTTCTAGTATTGAAAAGATTTCATATAGCACATTTTGCTTGCAAGGTTATTTTCAAAACATTTCTCGAATCTGGGAAACGAAAGGGTAAGAACGCGTGGAGCATGAGGGCGTGGGAGAATGGGGGCGTGAAGGGGCGAAAGGGCGTGGGGGCTTGGGGCTTGAGAGGGTAGGGACGTGAAGGCATGGGGGGTGAGGATATGGAGGCGCGAAGGCGTGGGGCATCGAGACGCAAAGGCGTGAGGGCGTGGGGGAGTGGGGTGTGGGGAAGTGAGGACGTGGGGCGTAAGGGCCTGGGGCGTGAGGGCGTGGGGCGTGGGGGCGTGAGGGATTGGGGCGTGAGGGCGTGAGGGCGTGGGGGCGTGTGGGCGTGTGGGCGTGTGGGCGTGACGGCGTGTGGGCGTGGGGGTGAGAGCCTCGGGGCGTGAGGATGTGGAAGCGCGCAGGCGGGGGGCGTCGAGACGTAGGGGGCGTGAGGGCGTGGGGAGTGGCGACGCGGGAGCGTGGACGCGTGGGAACTCGGGCGCGTGGGGGCGCGAAGGCGCATGAGGGCGTGGGGCGACGTGCGGCGTGCGCGGGGAGTGGGGAGGTGCGGGCGGGCGGGCGGGCGGGCGGGCGGGCGAGCGCCGCGCCGCGCCGCGCCGAGGCGAAATGGGGCGGAGAGGAGGCGCGCAGTATAAATACTGGGTCAATGCTGCCGCAGCGTCACCTCTGTGAGCCGGAGAGCGACTCACCCAGAGAGCGCCCGGAGCAGCAGCAGCATCCTTCCGGGCCGCGACCTCCGCGCCGCCTTTGCTCGCGCCGCACCACGAAAGCCCGTTCGCCTCCACTCGGACGCACGCCGCTCGCAGATCCGGACGCAGCTGTTAACACACGCAGAGGACCAGGTAAGAACGCCTTGCCACATCTCATCTACAACTGTTCTAATTTAGTTGTGTGTTGTGAAGGGTTCGAAGATTAACTAGTGGGCGAGATTTCCCATTATCTCGGGAGTGATCTTTCGTTTCTAATGTGCTAATGCGTTAAGTAAACAAAAGGTGTTGTCCAGTGTCAAAAGTATAGTTTAACTTAAGATCTTTTCGATAGGGTAGCTATGATCGTCACAGCTATCTTGCAGTCCCTGGGAGGAAAACAAAGTTCTGCCCAAAGTTTTCCCCCCAGAGACTGCAAGATAGCTCTGATGATGACAGCTGCCCTATTGAAAATATCTTAAGTTAAACTATACTTTTGGTACTGGACAACACCTTTTATTTACCTAATTATTAGAAGGTACCTATATCGCCAGCGATCTTATTAATGTGCTAATGCGTTTAAACTTGTTCAGAGATGTTTCGGCCCTGTCAGTGCCTCGAAGCCATTGCATTTCTGTTTCTGTTTTCTGTTTCTGTCTTTGATCTTTTTTATGCGTAGCTTAGTAGAAAGTATGACCATAAGTGTGAGTATCAACGATATCATTTGCATCAGAGGTATGGGGAACTGCATATAAAAGTGGTGAAGTTATTTGTTTGGGGGCATTAGTTTTCGTGTTTGGGGGCATTAGTTTTCTCTGTGTTTTCTGTTTTCTATGAGGAAACAATTGCTGTAGAATTGGGGTTCAGTGAAATGAAGCGAATCGCGAAGGCTCCAGGATATCCAGACTGAAATGAAAGCGTTTGGAGCGAGCGGCATCTCGCAGCGCCGAGGGCCACGTGACCGACACCAGCCGACGGCGCCGATGACCGCTTAGTCCCTATGTGACTTTGAGCTTCACAATAGTGGCAAGTGCTTTCACAGCCTTTCACCGAGCGCTTGCCAGATAGCACTCTGACAGGTGATGACTGTTTTTCACTAAATGTAGAGCCCTAGTTTGACGGCGGCGTCTTGGGTTACTTTGATGAAAACATACTAGTTTAATGTACTTCACATAGAACACATTTAAAATTGCTTTTTCAGTTTGTGTAAGAATTTTTACATGTACTTCAAATTTTTTTGAACATCGTGATGTGTGCTAATTTTCATAACCAGCATTTCGTAATCCCACATGATCAGTCAATTACTACTATTACATTGAGAACAGTTATAGGTTGTGCTTATACAAAGAAAAATATGAAAACGTAGATCTATAAAAGAGTATTCGCCAGATAGTATTTCACGATGAGGCCAATTACGTACAGTTCGGACTCCTTGTCCACACATTTATTAAAGGAAACTCCTTAATTTTTAGAATGTAAATTTCTTCTATAATTACGAGGACTACATACCCCTCCTTTGGTATGAAGGGCGATAATTGTTTTAGAGAAATAGAGCAAAATTACAACAAAAATTCAAACCACGGCAGGCGTGACTTCCGAGCCCCAGAACACCAAGAAACGAGCTGGCCAATTAATATTAGACGATGCAGAAGACCCCGAGCTGCAATAAGATTTACATCGAAAATGGTCAGTCATGACAGGTACAAATATGTCGTTGCTTACTTGCAATAGAGATAAGAAAATATCTTACACGCGATCTTCATGAAGATATTTTCATTTCGCCAGTGTGCAATGAGCCGTCAGCTTTCACACATCACACCTGTGCGACCGCACCTACGCCTACCGCACATAAACGGCGAATAGTTTTTTCCTCCTTCGTTCTTAACACCTGTATGCATAATTCCTTTCTTACTCGCCTCTCACCAAAGTTTCAGACAGAGCCTATCTCATAGATACATTCTTGGTTTAATATTATTTTCTTTATGTCACTCTTTTAATTATTTTATTTAGTCTAATATCCTTGGTTGCAGGCGGATAATGAACTTCGGAAATGTACATTTTTAAATGGCGATTCGTCGGTCTGTTTCGTACAATTATTTACAAATACACCTAATCTTTTTTGTGTCGATGAAGAAGAATTGCATGTAAAGTCCCGTAGGTTACCCGTCTCACATGGTCACGTACATAGACAACTAGCCATTTTCTCATAATTCTTCCATTGTAAATGAGGCAATCCCTAAATGAAATTTTACAATTTTGCCAACCCGTCCCTAATTTTTGGTCGACTATACTAAGGTATTTCATTCAAAACCTCATACACGGTTCTGAATGCCCTTTGTCTCTACAAGGCATTATATCAATCAAGCATTGCATGGAAAATTGGTGTACCAAAATCAAAGTCCCGTTTGCTTACCACCAAGAAAATTAGTATCAAGCAAGCATCTATTGAGGGAGATTAAATTTAGAACTCAGCATTTCTCAAATACTGCTAATATTGTAACAATATTAATTTCTTCAAAAAATAAGTACTCTTCAGTCGAGACATGTCCAGCGACAGTCCTTTGTTGACGCCGTGAGAAATGTGGACTATACCATTTATAACAGTTTTAACATTTACGACAAAAAAGTAGTGAAGACCAAGTGATATCATTTAATTAAGATCATTATACGAAAATTCAGGGAACATAACTCAATAATATTAAACATATCATACTACAATTAAAAATATTGGGAAATTTGAAAACAGTTTGTTTCAACAAGTGGTGGAGTATTGGATTATTGGCAGTTGAGTTAGAATGATGCAGTTGTGGGAAGAAAAGGCGCCGAAGGTTCGTGAGAGATGGACGTGTGATGTCCCGCGGAAAGAATTTTTCTAAAAAATGATAGTTTGAAAAGTGAGCAGTAAAATATGTTAATGGTATTACTATTGTACAAAATGAGTGGAAATAGTTCAAAATATAAAGTAGAGAAAATACGAGAGGAGACTAACGCAATGGTAGACTTCACTTCGCAGAAGCAACAATACGTTACGTTGCGTTTAAGGGTGACAAAGGTTGCGATAACGAAATAGTTCATTATTTGGAAACAAAATATTTGAAGTATACAAAATAAACCTGAAAATGAGGACTTCATTGTATTTGTCAATTTGTATATGAAGTAATCATTTCTATGTTATTGTTGCTTTCTGAATTATTAATTTAAATTCTTGGCTAAAGCAAAAATTGTGAAACGATAGTGAATATTAAGTTCAATTTGGTAACGTTATACTACTATTTTTTTTAGAGCGGAAAGAAAATTATTTTCGTGAAGTCAGTATATACTTGAAATGTTTATTATTAGTTCGCAGAAAGCTGCGCAATTTGGGAGGCATGTGTGTATATATCTTCAGTAAGTTGCAGAAGCTGGAATACCCAGCAGAGTATTTAATCCGACTGCTAACCAATAAGGATAACAAATTAACAGATTTATTTATACAGAGATTTAAATAGAGATCTTCTTCGAAATCTCCCCCTTTCAAACGTCTGCAAAAATGTTCGATTCACGATGTGGATTTTCGTAGTGCTTCTAACATTTTACAATGATGGCGGGTAGGTACCGTCAATTTGTAGTGCCACAATCTTTCCATAAATTTCATATAAAATAATTGAAATACTTAATACTGAGGTAAACGTTGTATTGTATAAAAATATCTGATCGGAAATATGCTGGTCGGCGGCGATGGTGTGACAGTTAGCGTACCGGACTGTTATACCCAAGCTCGCGGGCTCAAACCCGATCGAAGCCGTGGCTTTTTAGGGCGACAAAATCCTTCGTACGCCTTCCTTCGGAGGGGAAGTAAAGCCGGTTGTCCCATGTTGGTAGATTTACTTGCATGTAAAAGATCCTCAAGCCTAAATGACGTGATTCTAAATCGCAACCCGCTTCCCTCGCCCTAACGACCTTGCCCATCGCGACGGCATTGCTAGAAAATTACTCGGGCATTTCAAACTTGTAAAACGCAGAAGAACGGAGTTACTGAGTGTATGCGTTTTCCTAAAATATCAAATAATATAATCAGCATATCGGTGGAAATATAATGATGACTCAGTTCGGTGAATAATGTTCTCTCGAAGATAAAAAATATATCTTCGTTCTTAAGAGTAATCTTATCCTTCATAAATGAATAAGCTATCATGATAACTTCATTTCTGTCACAAATACTTCGCGGGTTTAGTTTCTTTCTACATGTGTTGGGCAATGGTATAGCGAATTGGCTTGAGAAACATCAACATGAAGTCGCTGATTCTACTGGTTCCTGTGCTGGCAGTGGTCGCAGCAAAAACCACATGTAACTGTGACTTCACAAGTCGGGCCGTCATCTGCAAGGGCCTGAGTTTGACTGAATTTCACAAAAAGGACTCGGGATGTGAGAATGCTTTCTGGAAAATAGACATATCCGAAAATAATCTGCAAGTATATCCTGATGACCTACAACAATTGCGTGAAGTAAACTTGTCACTAAATTCTCTAGAACATTTGGAAACTTCAATTGATACGGAAGTAGTTTACTTAGACGTATCAAAGAATGAAATTGTTGAAATCGACTTGGGAAACCGATTTCTGAATCTCCAACACTTAATTGTCGCTAATAACTACCTCGGACTAATGGACGACTTCTTAGTCGGACAGTGCAACATTATTCATCTAGACGTGTCTGGAAATAAGATTAAGAGGTTAAAGACAGTTACAAAATGCGCTCATCTAACTATTCTCGAAGCTTCTGGCAATAAGATTTCGCAAATAGCTAAGGAAATTGTGCACTTGACCAAACTCCAGGTATTGGATCTTTCTAGAAATAACATAAAGGACCTGTCTGGTCTTCCAACAACGCTGGAAATATTAGATCTCTCTTCGAATATCATTCAGAGAGTCACTGATTCCTCGTTTAGAGGTCTTGGTTCGTTACAAGCCTTGGACTTATCAATCAATAGAATTAGCATAATAGAAAAACATTCATTTGCAACTCTTAGATCTCTTCAATCATTAAAACTTAGGCAAAATATATTGAACGTTTTATCAGGCGATTTTTTCAAGGGGCTGACGTCATTGAGAGGCATTGATATAGCTTTCAACTCTATTGAATCCTTGTCTAATGACACATTTAGCGATTTATCTGCTTTAGAAAAGGTGATATTGGAATCGAATGAGATAAGGACTTTACCAGCCTTGCAGTTCGGCAGAAAATTAATAAAGATCTCATTCTCTGGTAATTCAATTACGAAGATGGACTACTCAGCCCTACTAACAATGTTCTCCGGAAGCAGAGATGAGCGTTACATTTCGTTTGTCGTGAATAATTTCCATGGCGATGACCCAGAATGGTCAAACGTTCTGAAATATTTCGACGGGGAGTGCTCGTCTGCACTTAAGTATGCGACGCAAAAAGTTCTAAATAAACTTAATTTTAATTGTTATACGAAGTACATCCTGGATCCTTCATCATGTGCCTGCGCGATCTTCAAGAAAGGCAAATGGAAATTCTCCGCATGCAAAGCTGACGGTGGGGAGGTGGATGGACTACCCTGGTTGGAAGCTGCGGAAATTTACGCTGGGATGAAAGAAGACGTCGGCCGCCCCTCAAAGCCCTGGTGAAATGAATTTTAATGTCAAAAGTGTAAATATTTAAAAAAAATGGTCTTATAGAATGTGTAAAAGTGTAAAGCCAACCACATAAAAATTAAATTTTTACTTAAAAAATATATTTTTATTGAGATCAGATTCTATTGGTAAGTTATTTTAAATTGTTTGATTCCTTTTAAAGCTGTATATATTTCTTGAAATATTAATATCCCAAACAAATAGCAAATACAATATCTGGCTTATTTATATCTTTAACACGTGATTGATAAAAATATTACGATATATTTACGTGGTTGTATAATACGCAATTTTGGATCACTCAATTTTATATATATATATATATATATATATATATATATATATATATATATATATATATTGTAAACAAACCTAATGTGATCGGGGGGAGGGCGCCAGAAATGTAACCTCTCAGCTCCTCAGCTCCTCACCTCCTCAGCTCCTGAAATGTAACTGAATGGAAGAGTTGGGAGGTCAAGAATGAACACAGAGTCATTTGTAACGAATACCAGTTTATTCCTGGCACCAAAAGCTGCCAGGGAAAATTACAATGTCGCAATGGGCGACGCAAGTTTTTCACTAAAACTACTCTGTGACTTGGTTACCTTAATTACTAGTTGTTAATTCTGCTGGGCCTGAGCGCGGCCACTTGCAGTTTCTCGCCGTTACAATTGTTCAGTGAGACGGCATCGTCTCTTAATTTTCCACCAATGGCTGCTGGTCTTCGTGGGCGGGCCGAGGCGGCAGCCTCGAAGCAGAGGCGGCGGCGGCTCCGGGTCGCTGATCTTCTGCGGTGCGTCTATTCTCGGCAGGTAGCGGCGATTCCAGGTTGTCAGCTCGAGCAGGCTCAGTGGGTTGAGTGACCACGGGCGTTGACGTTACGGAGAGGGCTGTCACTGGGCCCGGGACGAGAGGCGGCAAGGCTGGCGGGCCGAAGCGGACACGGCGCGGGATCCGGTAGTTTCCCGCCCGAGTTTTCTCCGCAACAAGTCTACGAGTCGCGTCCTGACTACTTCGACTCTGGGAAAGTCTTTTCCCAAACTCGCGTCCCGATCGTAAGTGATTGAATAATTAAGCACATTTAGCTACCAAGAAGTATCTTGGAATTCTCTCGAAGTAACAAAAATTTAGAAGTGTTTCCGAAGAAATTTTAGAAAGTCTCTCTGAAGAAATTTTAGAAGTGTCCTGAAGAAATTTTAGAAGTGTCCTGAAGAAATTTTAGAAGTGTCTAATTCCCACTGTGCATCACGTTTATAAAAGAGCTCCCTTTCCCCTTCCCAAAATGTTCCTGGCTCTGAATTTCTCCCTTCCCTTATGGCAAAGCTTCCCATTGGTCGAGGGTGGCTGCGTCGCGGAATTCTGATTAACCAATCTCGTGTCGATTTTTCTGTATTTTTCCATAAATGTTCTCTGTCTGTCGCTGGCTTCGCTCTCTCGCTCGCTTCCCTTTGTCAGTTGTTCCGGGCGCTGATCGCAGCTGTCTGGACACGTGTGCGCGCAGAAGCGCATTTCACGGATTCTCGACGGCCGGCATGGGCTAATCGACACCCTGCTGTATTTAGAGAGAAACAGCTCCTGCGGGACTTCTGGTGCCTAGCCCAGACGCGTGCCAGAACGAGCGTGGGGAGTTAGCATTGTTCGAGAAGGGATCAGTTTGATGGCCAAGAAAGGTTTAGCTCACGACGGGTTGTAAATGTGTCGTCGTGGTCTCTAATTGACACCCGGCTAACCCTTCCTTCGAGGTTTGGCACCCCCCGGTCGCGCGGCTGAAGAAAGGACGCGAGGGTGCGCTTTGTCCCAAAAGAGGGCCGGCGGACGGCCCGAAAACTAGAATGGACTTTTATGAGTGCAATAAACCAGTTGCCTCTGGAAAAAAGGTCGGCGCGCGGTCGGGGCGGGCCTCCCTGTCTAGCGAAAGGAACCGTCGCGGTGGCGTCCCCTGACCCACTTATTTCTCGACGCGAGCTATTTCCAGCTGTAGAAATTACTTTGTTATTGGCGATGCCATAATAAAATTATATTAATTAATCGGTGACGCCACAATATATATATATATATATATATATATATATATATATATATATATATATATATAATTAGTAATGATATCTGCAAAATAATAAGAGAGATAGAAAAAATATTGATTGTCTCATTTTATATTATAATGAAATGTTAATTTATTAATTTAAATGGTTTGAGAATTTTTTAAATTTTAACGCCTACTTCTATTAACATGTACATGTATATACACATATTATACAATGTATATCGAGTGCTAGTGTTTCATTACATTTGTGTTGTTTATACACAAACGTCAGTAACGTGTATTTACTTTCTCGCTACCGCTTACGCAGTAGAATGGAAGTTACATAATGTTGGACGGAAAAACGTCTATCCGTCCGTCTATCTCTGAACAACGCAAGCGGCTACAGCGTTCAATCGATTTTTCCCAAAATTGCTATTCCTCAATCGATCTGGCTGACATGACGGCCCCTTGCATTTGAACTGGATATTTTAATTTTGGAGGGTACTTTACATGCAGCCCCTGGGACTTGTCCAAAATTTTCGCACAAATAGCTTCATCGTTTTCTATTAAATTTCGTTGTTGGATAGTGTAAAGAACGTTTAAGAAAAAGGTGCAGGTCTCGTGTTCGATGAACACTCTGATTTTTCAAAAATGGCCAAAATTATAAATTTTTTCCCCGTTTTCGCAAAATTATGAATTTACATTTTTTTCTTAATGATGTGTGTTTATCAAAAACAGAATTTATGGTCAGAGACACGTTCAATTTTTTGAAAATTTCAGTATTTTTTTAGTAATTTGGTGACAAATTGCCGCCCGCTTCCAATTATCTGCGCTTTTGGAACGTACAATGAATGCTGGTGCTACGCAGTTGGATGCTGCGTAAGTTAGAATCTGTTTATTACTTCATATTTCATTTTATTATTACTATTATTATTTATTATGTCTAAATGATATTTATATTATTTGAATTGCGTCCTTTAATAGTGTTAAATTTGAAAACGAATAGTTGATTTTGCTTTACTTACTAAGATATGAGAATAAAGAGTAATGCATGTAAAAGCTGAGTAATTTCGTTTAATTAATATAATATTTTTATATTATTACATTTTTCTATCCATTTTCAGCTATTTGCTAGCGGTTTTAACAATGCTTATTGAAAAAAATGTGTATCCCATACGAATTAGCGTCATTATTGCTTGTTGTAACGCCGTAGTGAGATAATGACGGTTGACTTTCGTTCCCGTTAATATTAACAAATACTTTTATATATTTGGAAACTATTACAATACCTCGTATACTATTTAATACTTAGTATTATATAGTTTTCGATATATTTGCATTTGTTTTCCAACACTATCAGTATCGTATTATTTGTTAAGTTTTAATTACTTTACATTCTCGCATACTGCTTACGCGGAATAGGGCTTGTGAGGTTAAAAAAATCATCTAGCGCACTAGTGCTATATTTTAATTTGCATAAGTTCAACAGTGATGTGATCTTTCCAAAGATGATCAGAATGTAATCCTAAATATTTCACCGAGGTGTACTTATGTACTGGGGGAATTCGGCGATATTTAGTGTTAGCGAGGATGTTTATTTATTTATTTATTTATTTATTTATTTATTTATTTATTTATTTATTTATTTATTTATTTATTTATTTATTTATTTATTTATTTATTTATTTATTTATTTATTTATTTATTTATTTATTTATTTATTTATTTATTTATTTATTTATTTATTTATTTATTTATTTATTTTTATTATTATTATTTTTTATTATTTATTTATTTATTTTTATTATTATTATTTTTTATTATTTATTTATTTATTTATTTAATTATTTTAATTTATTTATATGGATATTATGGGTATTACAAAATGTAAATAACGCTCTCGCATCATTAATATGTATGCTTGAATTGTGTAACACAGTACAGTGACTGCCTGTTCACAGTTCGGTTCCAGTATGAAGCTTTTTTTTCTTTGAATACAATGATTAGCAAAGTACGCGTGTTCGAACGGATCAAACTATGTTGTATAAAAATAGTGCACTTTTATAGACAATTCATACAATGTTACGAAATTACTATCAAATTTCAGTTCTACCAATCCTTAAAGAATAATGACCAATAGTTTCGATTACAAATTTTTCTGTAGTTCAAAGTCCAGTATGATATATTGTGAAATTTAATACATGAAATTCGAATATTTGTTAGACAATTAAAATTAACAGCAGTTATGAAGCTAGTTAATTAACAGCGCCATTCTCTCTTTTTGCCACGAAATAATTACGGGCGTTCCAGTTGCTGTGTTGCAATTTACATAAACGAAAATAGTCTGGGTAAAATTGACATCCTAGTAAGAGCGTAGGTTTCCGCGTCCGGAGTCAGTATTTACTTGGCTGTCCGGGTGACGCCGCGTCCATAGCAAAAGTGCCGACATTCTGCGAGCTTCTTCAGGGCGTAATGTATTACTAAGATATGAGAATTCCAAAATGGATATTCCCCGATTAATCTAGCTGATGTTTCGGCACCTCGAATTTGAAACGTTTTAATTTTTAGTGATGTCTTATACCAGAGATTTCCAACGGGGTGGGTATCGACCCCTTGGAGTTCGATAAAATTTTGTAAGGTATCAGTGACGATTAAAGGGTCGAATAGGGTGAATAGTCGAATATGAACCGGTTATTGATCGATGTAATCAAGATACCACTGATTCCAAAAACATCTTCTAATTCACTTCGTAATTAATTGTTTTCTGATGTAAAGCCATAACTCATAATTCGATAATAATATTTTACAAATTCGCTCGTTTTGCGTATCCTCCGTACATTATTGCATAGAAAGTTTAGAAAACTCAAGAAATTATAACTGTGTATAATGTTACTCTACCGCGCAGGAAAATACTCTCCCCAATACGCAGCAAAAACTCGGCCACATAGAAGCAGACTCTTCTTCGATTATTGAAAATGAAGATATTTGCAAAAATATTGGTGCACGAAATTGCCTTAAAGAATTTACGCGCAATTTGTGATATGCTTATATTCGACGTATACTACATGACCTAAAGAAAATATATGTATCGTATATAAAATGGTTCCATATACTGTACACCGTAAATGAAAATGTTAAGGGATCTATGAAGCAAACAATTATTTCGAAAGGGATCAAAGAAAAAAACGAGGTTGGGAATTTCTATTTCACAATCGTACGAAACATTTGGCCTTTTTTAAAATTATCTAAGTGACAAATTTTTTTCTTGATTTTTTAATCAAATAAATCACAGTGTGTTTACAAAAATAGCACCGGTTTGATACCTATGAAAACCTCTGAATTTATGAAAATTGCACAATTTTTTGGACACCTTCTTACTACAATTATTGTAGTTAGAGATTTTCTTAAAGCAAGTAAACGTAATCCCTAACCACCAACTTTACTAATACAATACCAACACAACTTTCTCGCGTGATCTGTCACATGTGCGATTACACATTACACTGTGGTATGATGATGTGATTAAACATTACACACACACATTTCACATCACATTCTACTCTGTGAAAGGGTGATTGGACCACATTACACTGCACTGATTTCCGGATTATTCATACGCTGAAAAAAGAAACAGCATTGTTATGCATTAGAGAACTAGTTCTGAAGAGATTGCTTTTTAGCCTATTAGTTTTTTCAGCCATAAAAATAAATCATTCACATCATTTCCTATTTTTCCGATGTCTTTATTCCATATTGAAACAAATAAGCTATTTCGCAATCTGTAAATTGCAGTCGTTCAACCATGATTTTATCCCATTGGCGGAACCTCATAAACAGAGTAGTGTGAGCCAGCAGCGGGATGCCCAATCACAACCCATAATATACTTAGGTCTTCAAATGGACACAAAACTAACCTGGAAACCCATATAGACATCAAAATTAAACAAGCAAGAAATAAATTATTCCAAATCCAGCCATTAATCAACAATCACAAATCCATATCATATACAAACTTTGAAACACTTTATAAAAATATAATAAGGCCACTATTGCTCCACGCATATTCAATATGGACAAACGCAGCCCCTACAAATGTCAATAAAATCTAAGTAAATCAAAAAAAAATTATCAGATTAATCACAAATGCCCCTAGTTCATAAGTAGTAAACAACTCCATTCCGAATTAAACCTCAATAGAATAATATGTCAAATACCCCAAATATCACATAATTTCTACCAAAATCTAGCAGACATCCCAGCAGCACCCCATTTCAAACTACTGAAAAATCCACCCCACCCGAATAAAAAAAAAGGATTCCCTCTTGATGCGTTTCTCAAAATCTTAGACTACCACGAAACATTCTCCCCTGGAGAACGTATAGATTAAGTTAGCTTAGATATTTTGACTGGCATCAGTCGAAAAACACATCTGCAAAGTAATTATACTATACGACGTATTCCTTCAAGAACAAATAAATATGTTTTTAAAAAAAAGGCAGCAGGCAGGCAGGCGGCCTCGCCCGCGGGCGCTCGCATCCCTGACGGCGCCGCGGGGCGCGATGGACGGATGGGCGCTGCGGGCGGCGCGGACAGCGGCGCTTTGTCCGGAGCCACGGGCGACGTGAGTCACCAAGGTTCGCCGGCGCCCGTTCACCTGCGCCGCGCCGGCCAGCGAAGTGCAGCGGGCGGCCAGGGCCCCGGGCGCCGACGCCCGCGGACCGCCGCCGCGCGCCGCGCCGGTGAAGGGGCGAAGGACGAGCGCGATGCCTCCAGGCCGCATCCGCCTCCATGCGCGCCTCTGCTTGCGAATTAGGATAAGGGAGGTTTTGCGTAACACTGTGCAGTTACATTGGCAAACTCTTCACGGTGACGCCTGGCGTCCTTTACTGGGCTCCAAACAAATTTGATGAACCTCAAGATGGTGTATTCACAACAAGCAAGATATTCCTTTTTTTTTCAATTTATCCGATCGACCAAATGGCCTTACAGAAGTGAGAAAAACATATTTACATTAACGTAATGGAAAACTTCCAGATGCCTTTTTGAGTATTTTTACTCGCTAAGTTATATATACAATTTTATTTAGATTGTAATAATGTTCGTTAATGAATTAGTCAGTGCTCCAGTCCCCATATTATCAACAACAGCGGGTGAGCGGGGTCGCTTCTTCACGAGACGCGCCACAAACGCTCGAACGTTCTCATCAATGCTGCAACGAGCTCAATTAAAAGCACGTACTGCATTGCGTCGAATTGTATTCATGGTTTACGTCATAACTTAAAGATCCGTTTTAGAACATCTAATATCACGAAAAATATAGTATTTTTCACTCAAAAGCCTGTCTCACTCTCTTTTGGCACGTCACCTAAACTCATTGCAATTCAACTACTCGAAGGCTGCGTTCTAATATTGTGAATTGGGTAATGTTAAGACTGGGAAGTTTTACAAAGTGAATTGAATTGAATTGAATTGAATTGGCCTTATTTTACGTGGCGAGACTCGGGCCATCAGGCCCGCTCTTCCGTCTGACCACGCAAATTTCGCTACGCTCCTTTCATCAACTAGCAGAGAAAGGAGGTATTTCTAGGGCGAGAAACAGGCGATTTGAAATTAGCTCAGAGGCATCATTTAGGCTTGAGGATCTTTGACATGCAAGTAAATCTACTAACATGGGACAGCCGGCTTTACTTCCCCTCCGAAGGAAGGCGTACGAAGGATTTTGTCGCCCTAAAAATCCACGGCTTCGATCGGGTTTGAACCCGCGAGCTTGGGTATAACAGTCCGGTACGCTAACCGTCACACCATCGCCGCCCATCAGTGCACTATATATTCCCGCACTGACCGTGGTAGTTTCATTTCATCCTGGATCTCACATCTCAACGAGATCGTGGTGGCAAGCGGTGGACATGAACGAATCTCATTCGGCCGACAGAATACAATGCTTTTCCATTGATGAACTATTCTTGTCGGACCCCATAGCAGAGTACGTTCTGCGGAGGCGGCGAGCTGCCGGAGCTGTGAGTTCGAATCCGGCCTTGGGCATTGATGAATGCTTCAGTGTCGTGGCGTGATGACGCGTATCCAAACCACCATGTAGCGCCTTTATCACCTAATTCCTTCCCAGTTCCCTCCATAGAATATCTAATTCCTTCTCTGTCCGAATGTTGTGCGAATATAGTATGAACGTACTTCCCTGCGAGTCAGAGGGAGTAAGAGTTCATGAATCGCTAAGTGAGCGCCATGCAGCCGCCAGCAACATCCCCATTATTTATAGGCTGCAAGCGCTGTCACAGGCTTACAAGTCACCAGCGCTGGAGGAAATTGTCGGCTGCAATGGGCTTACGAGATACACATTATGATTAAATGGAGAATATGGTTAAGGTGCTCTATGGTCCAAAAAGGCAGTGGAGTTTAATTCAGCGTGGAGTGTGTCAGCTGGAGTGGGTCCATTTTTTACAAATGGAAAAGGAACTCATTACGTATAAAATAATAAATCCAAAGCAATGACGTTAGCAATATAAATAATTTATTCATATTCACACGTGTTATAAACATTACAATTAAATAGTAAGAATCCAGAATTATTTTCTAAACACGACAATTTCATTAATGTAAGAAGCAGGCAAAAACAGCGTGATGGAGCAAATCCTTATCAAAATATTCGATTAGGAAGTTAAACTTGAATACTATCATGAGTATTCCGAAGGTTCCCTGCGAATGTATTTTCTTCCCTGGATAGAAGCACAACTGTCCATTCAAGTTTTCACAAAGATTTTCATCTCTTGATAATAAGAGATGAGTTGCTTCTTTTGTCGCTGTAAGCCAAGCTGACCTCGGGGCATAACGAAGAGCGATGTCGAGAGAAGGAAACTCGTAAGGTACTCATCTGATGTGACGATCTGATAAGGTACCTCTGGACAGCCTTCTGCGGTGCATGATGTCCGATGCATTCTGCCGATATGACTCGGCTGCAGAACCACATCAAAGCGCCTGTGAAGGTAATCGACGATGAACGTGCATTTATGAGTTCTATCACGTCGGTTACTTTCGGCGTCTGAATCATATGATGAACGTGCTCTGATGGTTGCACAAACAAATTTAGAATTGGCAAATTGGTACCTGATGGAGAATTTGTTATTTCTTATTCTGAACTGAAGAAAGAAAACCCCCTGCGTTGTGTTCACTAACAATATAATTATTCACATATACACTACTGTTATTTATAGACAGTAAGCCACAATTACGAGTTGTACAAAGACATATGAACTGTGATTCTGAAGATTTTTCAGAACAACATTATCATCGTCTCGTGTGTCATAAATTAGTCAAAATCGAATCCAGACTCGCTGCACGTTTCAGACCAATTCCACCAGTTCAGCATATACATGCTAAACGGCGTATACGTTTCCGAGAGTTTCATTTTCATTAAATTAAAAACACAGCACGACACGGATGCAGATAATTCACTATTTCACAATGATGCAAAACGTCAAAGAAGGTCATCACAAATAACACTAAATCCAAAGCGTTACGTCTAATTACTTCGATGCAGGAACTACAGGTTAAGTAATACCGATAATGATAAGAATTAAACGAGAGAAATCAATACTATTTACACGTGTTTATAAAAACAGTAAATTGTAAAATTGTCGCTTTATTTGTAACTAAAAACAAATTTTCTTCGGGGAAACACAAGAAAAACAGAAAAGAATTCTAGTGTAAATTGGTTTTAAAATTTTACAATTTTTAAAAATATATTGTTTTTTGGGCCCCTTCTATATCACGCAGCTACGTTTCGATGGCTAACAAGGGCCAGCACCTTGTACTACGGAGATTTCCTGAGCAGCGGAAGAGGGGGGGGGGCCCTCCCCTCAAACAACAGCGCTCCTCTCCGAGCGAGGCGGTGCGCCGAGGCCTTAGTGTCATTCCATTATAATATAATCAAGCTAATGGGCTTAATCGCTGCTTTGATTACGCAAGAAATTGTTTACCCCCGCCGACAAGGCTGTGCACTCCGCGGCGCGGCCGTAGCAGAGTTCTAGGGAGCGAAGCGCCATGCAATGGTCCAAAGATGACCCAAAAGCATTTAGTAAGTAAATAGAAAACTTTGTTAATAATTTAATATTTTAAGACTCGACAGAAATAGTGAATCAGATAAATTCTTAAATTATTACAAAACACTAGATCATATATGATACAAATTTAGAATTTTGAATAGCAATTTATGTTACTTTAAATGGCAGTATCGTTTATCAGCAAATAAATACAAGAAAAAATTATTCATAAAACAGTATTCAAATGAAAAATATTTATTGGGAAATAAGATGTTGTAAAAACAGCGATTTTCTAATATTTAGGTTGTGAACTGCTGCTGAGCATTCCAAATTGAATATAAATTAAATTAAAGCAATTCATAAATATTTAGAAAGAACGATTAGTTACTAACGAATATTATAATTTTTGCAGTACATTAAATACGAAATAACATTTTAATCCAAAATAATTCTAGATATTCAACGATAACTAACGACATCTGCACAAACTTCAAAATCTATCTCGTAAAAACGAAGCTTAAAGTGCACCCGTTTGTCAGTCTGTAGAGCAAAAACATTTCAACCAATAATCCGGTCTTACATAAATTGTGTGCTCTGGACTTTCAATGCAAAAGATCCTGGCATTTAGAAGTAGTAAATTTCTTTCTTACTAAGAAAAACACTGGATCGTGGATATGGCCTTCAAAAGCCCAACAAGCGAGTGTATAGAGAGCTAATGGGGAACGACGAGTGACCGTATGGACGGTGGCAGTAGGCGACGAATTTATTGTTGTACTGTGAACGGCAGGTTATCGTCGAGAGCGAGACGGATTAACGACTGTTTTTTCTAATTTTTGCAGGTTTGAAAGCCACGCGCTCGCCTCTCGAATATCCAATCACAGGAGTCATTAGGAGTGTGTTTGTCACAGGTAGCTCAAGTTCATCTAGAGAAAGGCTGTTTTTCTTATTTTTCCGGGTTTTCTCGCGGGTTACGCGGACTTCTGTTTTTTATTTCAGAAAAACTGGAGTAGATTTGTTGTCATGTAGTAGGTGCAATTTGTTTTTTGTGGGTACTTTTGAAGCGAGTTTTACTGTAGCGGTACACATTTTGATATCGGATGATGTGTGAATTTCTCACTTATCCCCAGTCATAAGACTTTTCGTGTTAAAAATACCATCTCGCTGTTTCACCCTTTAAAATTAGAACTCAGTTTTACAAGAATATTACAAAAACACTGAGAAAATAAGGCATAGTGTTTTAGTTCACTTCTTCACAATTTACAATCTGTTCTTATATAATTAGTAAATCATTTAAATTGACAGAACAAATACATATATAGTTGTTACATTCATAGTTTAATTGTAAGTGATTATAACTGCTGTTTAACAGCTTCAAGATGTTTTAGCGCTCATTTTGAATGTCTGTTTACATTTGTTAAATATGGTGATTGATAAATGACGGAGACGTTCACATAATTTCCTCGGGAAATATTGTTTTTTTTTGTAGTACTGACGCCAGAAATAGTTGAGATGTTTAGGTGTTTATCAATAATAAATTTTATTAGTAACGTACTCTGGGTTCCGCAAAACTTAAATATTTTTGAACCGAATTTTCCCAACATCTCGGTTTGATTCGCTAGCGGATCCTCGTGATTCTAAATCGTAAGTCCAAATAGGTCTTACGATTGTTTCGATTATCAGCAATGTTCCACAGTTTATCAATTCATCTTCGACATCTGTTGTGGGTCTGTCAAACTCCTAACTCCAGGAATCAGACACTTGTCTCCTCGGGAAGTATTGTGCTATTATTGCTGACTTCGGGCACTGTTTTCTTCGTAGTAAAAATGTAAAGTGGTTTGATGTAGTTGCCTTTATTTAAAGTTACACTTCATTTGTTGTTCCATTCTTCTACTTCTTCCAATCGTGTTTGTAGATGTGTGAAGCACAGAAAGGATATTTTGCGTTGATCACTGCTGTCTCATCTCCAAAGGTAGAGAAAGCAGTGAAGTATTCTGGATGTCGGAAGGAGCTGTAAAATAAGGAGATGTCCAAGGCTACTTCCTTGTTCACCTGCACCTCGTATCCTACACCTGCGTGGATAGATTCGAATTCTGCGAAGTTGCTTTAGTATTTTACCTTGAAACTATGGTGGTATTTGTAACTTTACCTAATATTTTAATTCTAATTGAACCCGCACAGGAATTCTCATTCCACTGAAATATTTTTGGGATGAAATACAACCCACACTCAAATGTTCCGCGAGCAGGCGACGCAATGATACGACGAGACTATGCACTAGACCACCCGGCTGTTTGAATACGAATTATTATTTCTATAAGTAGGTTTACGCCACCAGGTTGCATGAACGTGCATGTAGAAATAATATATTAACCGATTTTTTTTTAAAAATACAAAATAATAAATTTTTGAAATGATTGAACATTCAGAGGTTTGAATGAAAATCTAACCTATAGCGGATTATTGCTCTTTTAAAGTAAAGGACTAAAACAATTGAGCCTTTTTGACAAAATTTGTTCACGTATTTTTTGTAAAACGATTGTGTCCAAAACTTATTATTTCAAAATGATGTAGATGATATCCTAAGATCTAATTTCAAAGAACAGAGATTTCTTCATGAAAAATCTCTCTTAATTAGTTGTAGAACAACGCCGTTCACATATTTAATTTTTTGCATTATTCGAAAATTCAGAGGTTGAGAAATTTAGATAGTTGAAAATCAAACCTAGTCTCTTTGCACACTTTGCATCTCTATTAGAGCATGCCTTCTGCATTTTGCACAGGAACACTTCTCTAGTATAAAAAAATATTCAAACTTCTTAGAGCTATTTTGGAAAAAATCGAAAATGTCTTAGGGATTACGTGTGAAGTACCCCCAAAAATTAAAGCATCTGTTAGACATTGAGAGGCAGCGGAATAGACAGATCAAACGTAAAATATCAATTTTTGTGAAAACCATCTTTAAAAAAAGAATTTATCGGCAAATTAAAGTGAAAACCCCTCGTAGTTGTGTGTTTATTTCTTGTATATTCCTTATTTTGAAAACAAATAAGAAATATGTTTTAAAGAAGAATAGAGAAAAATAAAAACTGAAATATATAATTTGTAAGCATAATTCTGATAAAAACAAGACTAGGATTCTAAAAATGTGATGAAAAACAGTGTCAGAGTATAAAAAATCACCCAACCAATTTGAATTAAAACCGGTTTGGAGGCAATTTTCACCACCTTACCTGTTTGTATCCTTTCCTCCAATTATAACCCTCGAGAGTAGGTACTGGATAAACAGTGGATTCGGATATTCGCCTTCATTCATCTGCGCTTTTCTGACGAGCCCCATCTCCGCGAGTCCGGGGCCCAGATTTGCGCTGGCGGAAGCGGCCGGCCGCGGCCTCGTCCCGACGGAGGCAGTCATGAAGGCGTGCTGCTGGGTGACGCAACGTCTGCAAATATTGGTTGCTTCGCGTGCTCTTCATGTAGCGTAGGCGGCGGCGGTGGTGGTTGTGGAGGTAGTGGTTGTAGAAATGGCAGACCGCTGTGAATGACATCTAGTTGCCGTAGCAATTAGTGCGAGGGACGGTGCTGATGGCGGCGGTCACACTAACAGAAGTGTTGTGTGATGGTAATAGGAGGTTGCACCTGATAGCAACGGTAATGGAGACAGTGGTGAAGGTGAAAACTGATTCAGAGACGTATGCGGTGATGGAGATGGCAAATATCGAAAGCTTTCGTGCGGGCGAAGGCGATGGCCGAATGAAAGCAAACAACGCTTCGATGGACATTTATTGACGTAATTCGTGAGTAAATATTGAACGGCGATGAATCCCAGTCACATGACGAGTAATCGCATTCAAAATCGAGATTTGTGGACATCTAGTGTGTGAATCGGCTTTCCATCAGTTGTATGCTTGTATATAAGGAAATTAATGATTGAAGGTCTTCGATTTGATGCCCAAATATTTACCTCAGTCCAATATAAATATCTCTGATCAAATGCATCGTGGTTTATCCCAAATCCGACGAGAGTTAGTTGTATTAATATTCAAGGAGACGATAAAATATCTGGCCAACAATTTCAACAATTTACCAAACTCTTCCTGCTCTACAATGTTTAACTTAGGCGTAAACAACAGCCCCCGCATTAAATCAAGTTTCACAAAAGACCGATTCAAACCTCTATAATGTGCACGACACGAATAACCTGTATTATTCTTGTCAAGATGACTTTTTTCAAGAAAGTAAATTTCAGAAGTATTATTTGCACAGGGACAGAAAACAATGTAATTTGTCCCACAAACATGCCCTGTATAAACAATAAATTATCAACACAACTTGTCTTATATGTAAGCATTTACATTCATATTTATTTTATTATATTTGTACTTAACGCAGGGAAACTTGCCCACATATTTACTGATTTTTTTTCTGAAATTTAGGACATGCGATTCTCGTATTCTTTGAATTTATTATACTATTATGATTTAGACAATCATTGTTTATGTTTATAATTGTCATTTAATATGGTCCATTGAATGGATAAATTTCGTTTCTACAGAGCTCGTCTTTCAACTTCATTTTTTCCAACAATCCCCGTTCTTTCGGTTCAATTCTTAATATTGGAATCCAAAAAGTCGATTGGTGAATGCTCACATATAAGATAGGGCTTAGACTGACATTGTCTTGAGGGAATGCAGTTCGAAGCTGGGGGTACTACGGACTCAAAATATGAAGACAAAATCAGGAAAACGTTCAGTCTTAGAAGAAACATGAACAGACGTATATGATATAGTTTTTAAATTCAGTTTAAACAGTCTCCTATGGTGTTGCAGGATTTGGGGAGACGATATGGGGAGAATATAAAAAAATTCTGTGCTTTCCAAGACTGACTACTGTTTATTTGTTGTCAAGATGAAAATAAAAGACACGAGTAAATTCATTATTAGAAAACCAAAATACTTTCGTTCTTGCCTTTCATTTCCTATCAATTACCAAAACAAATAAAAACAAAAATATATATCACCAAACATTTAAAATTTCACCCTAATAAATTGTTCATTTAATGAATGACTTCTTGCACTATCCTGCCTAACTTAACACAGCAACAAAACAAATCAACTCTAGTGTCCTTTTTATTCGCGAATTGCTCTACGATCACTCTGGCGCAGTCTTGCCCATTGCAACACAGCTTTCCAAATCCCGTTGATGTCGCCTCATGTCCCACAAAACGACCAGTAAATGCTAGACATTTATTAAGTCGTTTGGGTTAATTTTGAGGTCATCTTGCGTTTGTTCTTATTTTTTAAAGCTAACATCCGCGCAGCTTTTTTCTGAGTTTTCTTTTGTGACCTTTGCTCAATTTTTATACGTAATAATTCGAAATAGTACTGATATAAATTAAATACAAATATTATTGGTAATAATGTATTTTTCTTCTAGTTACATGCAATACTATTTTCCTCGCCTTGTGCGCTTGGCCACGACCGAGGGGCGTATGACGCATCGCGCCTGTAGGAGATCCCGCCGGCCTCACCTAAAGGCCTGGTGTTCTCGGTCCTCGCGACGCACCCAGTGCTCCGCAATGTTTGCTCGGTGAAGCGGCCCGTCATGTGACCCTCTCACCCAAACAAACACCATTAAAGGTTGTACGCTGCAAATGGTAGCGCACCTCCCTTTACAGCGAAATCGATTAAATGTCTCGAATTTTAGTACGTTTTTTGAATCTTCAGAGCTAAGCATGGTAAAACGGAGCGCATACTAGTTTTCTTAATTGACACTTTTGTAATGGCAAAAATTACTCAAAACAATTATTCCATTCTGTTGGTATTGAATTATTTTATCATGACAAAACCATTGAAAATACATCAAATTGGCTTCAATAGATGCATATATTACTCACGTTGCATTATGCTTGCAGTAAATGAAATTTTATGTCGAGGAACCCAAAAGATGAATCAGTGAGCAATGTCTTTTCATATTATCGGTTTTTGACTTTTATTACACTTCCTTCGAGTACAGTACTTCAATTAAAACTCATACTCTTTGATCACTCTCAGTATTAATATTCATATTTGTTTATTCGTAAGTTATTAAGAATTATATCAACACCACTCAATACCCTCAGTTTGCACGTACCATGCACAGATTCACGTTCGTGTATGTACTAATGGCATATTCAAGTAGTGAGGCATCATCCATCGGATTAGAATACGTTAAATTCATCGCGGGCCATTTTGTGTCAAAAAGCGTGGGATATAAAATTGTGCTTATTTTAAGACAAGATTCGATCGCTGAGTCCTGACATCGGATTTGTGTTATACGGTCAAAACACATTAAATGGCATTCACGTGTCTTATGTTTATTTGACGATGAGATAATTCGCTAGTTTCAAAAATAATTAAACTGTAGCGCGTTAATCATTTCAGGCATAAAAACAGGTTATAATTAGAGTGTAGATTGTAAATGTTCCGCACGTATGGAAAATCAGTCAGTCAACGGATCAGATGATTCGTTTTTGGCGAATGATATCCAAGAAGCAGAGGAAACGGCGCCGTACTCATCCCATGAACCCTAAATTCATGAGAAAACACGTCTCGAACATTCAAAATCGCACGCTAAGTACATGAATCAATGAGGTGGATGTAAGGTGTTTCATTTTTCGCCATCATCTGAAAAGCCAATTTCTAATTAACTCTAAGGGTTAGATAACTCCTTACCATACATGGATAGAGCTTGTAAACGTCAACAAATTCACCAATACCCAGCTCAGCTAAAGATTAGGGAGCCGTGAAGAGTTATCGCTCTCAAAGTACAATGTATCATCAGACCCCTGAGAGAGGAGGTAACGCATGCGGATGACCATCCCTAAAAGTTAATGTGTAGAATTTTGTATACCGTATGTGTAGAGTTTTGAACACCCCTGAAAGGCAGAAATGCCGAGCAGGTAGAAATAAATTAAAATAATAAAAAAAAGAGTTATCGCAAGTGGTCTCCGCCCGATGCTGTTGCACTCCCGAAATCGCGCGCTCTTCACGACACCGCGAATCTCTTCAAGGGGGGGGGGGTCAAGCCGTGTCGTCGGTGGCTTCCCACCCGGCGCAACCCCGCGGCGAGCAACCTCCAGGCGCAAGGGCGGGGGCAGGGGAGGGCGGGGCGGCGCGCCCCTCCGCGGCCGCTTTCACCTGCACCGACGCCACGCGTCGCCCCGCCCCGCGCCCCGCCCCGCGCCCCGCGCCGCGCCGCGCCGCGCCGCGCACCCAGGGCCGCGCTGGGCCCGGACGCGCCGCCGCGCGCAGTGGGCCCACCGCCCTCCAACCCCGCGCTTCGGCGGAGCTCATGAAACACATCTCGCACATCATCATCAACGTCATTTTTTTTAGTAAAGCGAAGAAAGAGGTTCACGAAACAACGTTTTTACGAGATGATGAAAAATATCATAAAGATAGTTCACAACGCAGATGTCGTAACACACTTTATCTTTGAGCGCAGAATAAAATAGCTCCATTTACTTATTTGTTTACACCAAAAACAGTTGAAACTGTGTATGACGTGCTATGGGAAGAAGTTAATTTGAAGTCACATTTATTCAGGATCCATTTAGGATCAATCCGTTCATCAGCAAAAAGTCTATTTCTTTGGATGTTTCACTTTCTTGTGCAATATTGTGCAATGACCTGAGGTTTTCAAACAAGTATTTCAACCAAAACAAAAATATGTTCAAAATTATAGAGTAAAAAGTAAATTCAAAAATAAAATGCACATAGAATACGTCGCTTATTACCTTAAAATGTTTCTTAAATGTTTATTTTTATGCCTAAGTATGTTCGAATGTCACTTACTGCAATATTTACGATTTCCCATAGAATGAAGATATTAAAGAATTTCTTACTTTTTCATTTTCTCTAATATAGTTTTGGAAAGAAATTTTGAGTGCATTACGACTGGTATCATCATATTCTGCAGTTGAATCATGAAAACTTCAATCATATACTAATTAACAGTTTCACGTAGAAAGTCCGTCAACTCGCTACTTAATCTTCCAGCGTCAATTGTTCTTGAAGCGCCTTTCGGCCCATTGCGCGCGGCGCCGGGCCGGAAATCAAATATTCTCAACACAGATGTGGCGCGCGCGTGCCGCGGCCGTGACCCGGCGCTGTGCAGTGCGGCGGCGCGGCGCGGACGCGGGCGAGAGCGCGGGCGAGGGCGCGGGCGAGGGCGCGGGCGAGGGCGAGGGCGCGGGCGAGAGCGCTGGCGAGGGCGCTGGCGAGGGCGCTGGCGAGGGCGCGGACGCCCAGCGCTAGGTGGGTGCCAAGTGGAGAGAGAATCTTCTTTTCGCTTCCGAGCCTTCGGGTTCTATTTTTTTTTTGGTCCAAATAAGATGAATACAAGCCCTGTCTTGTTTTCAGAATATGTTTGGCTAAAATGGTACGTGTAATTAGGATTACTTCACATTATTCATTTTCAAGGCACGTAAAAATTGACGAAAGTATGCAAGCAGTTTAGTAAACTATCTTAATGCAATTTTTACTAGAAATGTTTTATACAGTTTTTTTCATTTAACTATAAAACTACGACTTTTCTTGTGCACCAGGATATTATAACGTTCTAGATATAACTTGTTTTCATGTGCTTATGCATGATCAAAATGGAATTATTAACGACCACTTCTCTGAAAAAACTCATTTAAATTGAAAACAGTAGTTCTAATATAATTATTAAAGAAACAAGTTGATTATATTACATTAAATGCGTATATTTCAATATTTTATCTGCAGCGGCCCCACAATTTTCTTGTTTACTTTATAAAATATTAATCAACAGATATATACTGGAATGTGTTTTTTCCACAATAAAGACATTTTAGTTTTACCGATTTGTCGTTTATTTAAAATAATAATAGTTTTTGAAATGCGATCTAATTCCCATATTGAGTTTCTAATAACACTGTATCTAGTTGATGACTTTTATGAGATATGAGTCAACGTAATAGCGACGATGTTCCTTCGTACATTGAAGAAATGGCCGAAAATGTCGTGGCATTATTTCTACCAGAAAAATCAAAGAAAGCTTATGAACAGACTTTTGAAAAATTACAAAAAATAATGTCAGATTTTCAATGAGAAATGTTTGTTACTTGTTCTTGAACATTTCTCAAACGAATAAAAACCCTCTTTACGATTTTGCTCAATGTAACTTGTATTTTATCCAATGTTACGGTTCATGTTGACATTAAAACAAAGCGAAATATCTCAGAATGCAAATCTGATTGCATTTCTGAAAGGAAAATCACAAGGTTTTTGACCTAAAAAGTAAACAATTATACTAAAACGGTATTATAAATTTTATTTAGAACGCAGGTGAGCAAATAATATGATGAAAGTGGCATTGTTCGTTGGAGATGCAACTAGAAGTAAAAGTGATAAATTAACAAATTTACGAATGGAAAACCTAAAAGACGAAGGGCACTGTATACCCTTTCGTAACACCGTTACGGAAGCAAGGTGATGAGAGAATTTTTTGTTACTACTGGAAACACCGATCACAAAAATGATAATATCAACTGAAAATTACCCAACCATGCAGCTTTCTGATGCACATCCGTCCAGATTTTTCCTAAATTCCAGAAACCGTAAATGTATGAAGCAGCTAGTGGATATTAATATTTTTGTAAAATGCGAATAGAACATATTTATAACTTCAAAATCTAGAACAATACACAAGACACTTCTCGGGGATCGTCAGCACCATTGCTTCCTAATTCTGGAGACCTGCTGGCTATCAAAAAGACACGGCAGTTGGAAGTCTTAATACAATGAAGATTATTCACAACATAAAAAGGTAATAGCTTCAAGAATTTTGATCTTTACTCTCTCTGGTTGATAGATTTTCTCACGGCACGCGGTAGTTCATTTCCCTGTGGAAGCGGGAAGTGCAGAACTGACGAACTCGCCTGTTTTCACTTCACACGCCCGTGAGCCTTTGACAAGAACATGCGACCAGGCTGCAGTCTGTCAACTTCCTGAGAGCCAGCGTTCGCATATATTCAGCGAGATGCAAGCACTCTGCAGCCGTTGATACCGCTTTCTCGTCATGACGCTCTTCGCCCCAGCTATTTTTGCACACACTTAACCTGACTCGCCTTCATCTCAGATTCTATTCATTTTGTTAATCATACGCTAATCTGGGTTTACCACACGTCATTAACAGTTTTCGTTGACATATTTTTGTCTCTCTTCTTCACAGAACCTTCCTCTTTGACTGGGTTGTCTTTCTGACGACATTATCTTTCTGACATTATCTCTCTAATACCATCACTCTTGGCGCCTACTAGCAAACAGTTCCACTTTTAATTACTTCCTCCTTACTCTCCTAGCCATCCTTAATGCTTGTAACTCAATTACCGCTTCTTTAAGTGATATCTGCCATATTCTCAGTCAACATCCTCTTCCTTGCAACCGACTACACCGGACCACGACAGATATTTGGCTGCCACCATCACTATCACTGCGACCGCCACCGCAACCGCCCGGCGATTACGTCGCCTGGAGCGGCGGCGGCCTCGTGCGATCGGAGTCAGGCCTCGTCCCACTAATACAAAGCGGCAGTTTACGATGTAAATACGCTGAATTAATAATACATGAGTCATTAGCAGCTCGGAGGACGCGCGCAATGCGCGTCAGCACATTCATGTTCCTCTCCGATCAATTGCCCCTTCCCGAAGTTGTGGAACGAAGCTCATGATGAGGCAGTACGTCTGAACTAGGGGAACTCTTGCGATTACGTCGCACAAAAGGATGAAACGCACAAAAGTTACAACAGACAAGTAGAACACATGCACTCTAAGGAAAATCGCAACTCTCTCAAAAAACTGTTTCATGTCCATCAGTACCCAGGACTGCTAAATGTGGCAGATTTACGAATTCACAATCACGATTTACTGTGAATGTAGATTTAAATGTTTCTGACATTTTATTTGAAATTATTTATTTTTATCAAGATATAAACATTCATGTTGTAGGGAACTACAAGAGGATATTCTACTATCCACATTAATTACTTATCGGTGGGAACATATTTTCATGCAATATTGATATTTATAATTACAACACACGTCGTAAAAATCACGTTCATCAAGTGTCAGTATGAACAGCTCACTATCAGAAATCCACATACAATACATGCACGTTACTTTACGACGCATTTCCAGATGACATTAATCAATTCAAGTCGGTTCATAAATGTAAGTTAAAAGTAAAATGTTTTCTGCTGCATAACTGTTTCTATACAATTAGAAGGTATACTGATTATCAAAAAGAAAACTAATGTTTATTTTAACAAAACAGTGATATATATTGAATTATTTTACAATGTTATTGATTTTTTTTAAAAAAGACTTAATGTGTTTGTATCAAATAATGTACTTCAGCTTCCAGGTCAATAACCCCCATCGCGATCAGGTTTTGGTTGTTTCCCTGATTCATTGAGCAAATGCTGAGACGGCCCCTTTCTTTGCTTCTGGACGTAAATGTAGCTTCACTACACGCACGTTTTGTTAAACTCTCCTTTTGCTCGTAATGGTAGGAGTAGAGGTAAGGGCGAGTTACTATTTTGTTAGCAATGCAGAAAATCCATACTTGCAATTCGTTTACCGATGCAAATAAGTTTTCTATAACTAGGAAACTAAAATGTCTATTTTTTCAAATATTGTTTATCTGGCGATTTTTTAAAATTTATTTGTATTTATGTACTTTACACTTTTACTCATGTTTCAACTATTTACAGTTAAAATGACGGGAAGGGATTCTGGAACTCAAGAAAACTTGCGCAGATAATCTTCTCCCCCACACGCCACATACAGTTTTTACTGCTTTTTGACTAAATAAATCTAAATCAAATCTAAATCTAAATCTAAATTTAAAAGCGTTATGCATCATATCTATCACTAACTTTTTGTACAGGTAAATTGCTGGATATTGGGTTTATATACACTCTCTAATCTTTGCATTTAAAAACACACAATCTTTGAACCTAAAAGGCTGCTATCTTGGCATCGCTAACTGTAACCCCACACTCACATATGCTGGCTCACGCTAGAACGAGACCTACCGAAGAAGGTCTTGACATAACCAAACGACGTAATGGACAAATGACAGCAAATAAGCTTTCATTCTTTTTTTACGATTTTAAACAAATTTAATGTTTATAGTACAATACAGATTAATAATAACAAGTGATAACGTATCTAGTGCCCACTACCATTCATTTAAAGCAACGATTCTTCAAATTTAAATAATTAATAATTTTGCAATTTTCAAAATATCGTAGGTTAAAGGAAAATAGGAACTACGTGTGTACCACACCAATAATTGCACTTTCTACTATTCGAGCAAAAAAAACATTATCAGCCATTTTCCAAACAATAGTGAGAATGCCACAGGGATCGCATGTGAAGTACTCCCCAAAATTAGAAGTTTTTAATGATCTCCGGAACGACTCAAGTAGATCTTAGTCCTGAAGTAGATAACAAGCTTCAGCTCAAAAGCTTCTCATCTGACAGAGGTACGCGTGACAGATACTTCCATTCTTCCATTTAACCATGAGATCCATCCAACCCATTCAACTATCCTTCCAGTCATCCTTCCAGTCATCCTTCCGGTCATCCTTCCAGTCATCCTTCCAGTCATCCTTCCAGTCATCCTTCCGGTCATCCTTCCGGTCATCCATCCGGTCATCCTTCCGGCCATCCTTCCGGTCATCCTTCCGGTCATCCTTCCGGTCATCCTTCCGGTCATCCTTCCGGTCATCCTTCCGGTCATCCTTCCGGTCATCCTTCCGGTCATCCTTCCGGTCATCTTTCCGGTCATCCTTCCGGTCATCCTTCCGGTCATCCTTCCGGTCATCCTTCCGGTCATCCTTCCGGTCATCCTTCCGGTCATCCTTCCGGTCATCCTTCCGGTCATCCTTCCGGTCATCCTTCCGGTCATCCTTCCGGTCATCCTTCCGGTCATCCTTCCGGTCATCCTTCCGGTCATCCTTCCGGTCATCCTTCCGGTCATCCTTCCGGTCATCCTTCCGGTCATCCTTCCGGTCATCCTTCCGGTCATCCTTCCGGTCATCCTTCCGGTCATCCTTCCGGTCATCCTTCCGGTCATCCTTCCGGTCATCCTTCCGGTCATCCTTCCGGTCATCCTTCCGGTCATCCTTCCGGTCATCCATCCGGTCATCCATCCGGTCATCCATCCGGTCATCCATCCGGTCATCCATCCGGTCATCCATCCGGTCATCCATCCGGTCATCCATCCGGTCATCCATCCGGTCATCCATCCGGTCATCCATCCAATCATCCATCCAATCATCCATCCAATCATCCATCCAATCATCCATCCAATCATCCATCCAATCATCTCATCCAATCATCTCATCCAATCATCCATCCAATCATCTCATCCAATCATCTCATCCCTTAAAATAGACATATCGATTTTCGAGTGCAAATTTGTATGTCTCTTCGACACCTGCAGCAATCTTAACTGCCGTTGGAATAACGCTAATAAACTGTAGTCCAGACGGGTGTGCACAGTCGCCGTTGAAAGGAAACTTAAACACGAATTTTACGACCGAAAATTCAAGAACGAAATTATAGGGTGATTTCAAACCTTTTCTGTATAGTAAGAAGTAAAAGTAACAATAATATTTCGAAAATATGTTTATGTGGATCTCGACTGAAATTGCCTTTCCCCTTTGAATTGCTTTCTGGATTCTCTGGAGCCTCTGACTTAGAAGTAAACGATAAAATGGAAAATATGTATGATCACACTAGGGAGTGAATTATGAAACTTTTTTTCCTAAATACAACTTTGTATTTTCAGTTCTCTGAAACAGAATTCGAAGAGGTGAAAAGGAAATATCAAGGATTTCACGAAACTCATTAAAATATTTCAAGAGAAAAATATTTCTTTATGTCTTTCGATCAAAATAAAATTGAAGCAGAGAAAACAAAAATTCATCATCTCCTCTTCTCGATGAAAATGTTTGGTGAATTTTCTATCCAATTTCTAAGAACAATTTAAGTGACATATTTAAATTATAATATATGTAAGGGATAAATGTTTAAGAACATTAATACGTTGTTGGATAATGTCCGTGATCACCGAGACAGATGGCATATTTTTCCTTATATCCGCACAACCACATTTTACAGGATATAAAAAATATGCCATAACGCATTAATATTCTAAACATTTATGGGTGGTTAGCAAGCTTGGCACTTGTTATGATCCCATTTCCTACTTTCGCCTTTGTAATATGCATGGAGTTATGATTCATGAAAAAGGTGCACAGTTTGCGGTAAAATACAGTTGTCTGTTGAAAAGAGAAAAAAAAGCATATCGAAAATGTTCAAACCGTGCTCATTAGACTCGAAAAGAAACACACGGGAGAGATGACATGACAGTGCTATTTATCCTCGTCGAACGTAAAGTACAAGAAGAGCGCGAACTAGATGATCAAAGAGCCGAGAGCAAACAAATGCCGCCGAAAAGCCAGGAGAACGAAGTACACCTTGAACCCTGCGGCGGCTGAGCAGGGAGTGGGGGCAGCCCGCGCTGACAATTAGCTGATAATCACTGAGGCGCCGCACACCGCGTCGCGTTGCGCGGCGTCGCGTCCCGTTACAGGGCGGCGCCGGCGCCGGCGCGGCGCGACGCGACGCAACGAGACCCGCGCCACGGGCAAAGAGCGAGTGGAGCGGCGCGGCGCGGCGGGCGTTATGCAAGAGAGCGAGCGAGTGAGGAGCACACGGGCGAGAGCGCGCTGCCGCTCCGGGCCGCGCCCGTGGCTTTAAGGTGAACAAACGGCCTTGGACGCGTGCGCCGAGGCCCCCCCGTGATGGATGCGCCTGCTCCCGCCGCGTATTGGCCCTATACGTCACGCGCGCGGGGCCGTGCGCCGCCGCGGCGGGTCGCGGCGTGGCGTGGCGTGGCGTGCTATGGCGGGCGGCGCAGCCGCGAGACGCTACGCCACGCCAACTGAGGTTGCACCCACCTCAACCGCATAAGCACCGCCGCCAGTGCTAAGCTGCACCCCGCGCTTCCCCCTCACTTCTAACGGTTCAGCCGCCCCTCCCACCCTCTCCCTTCCTCCCTCTCTCTCCCTTCCTCCCTCTCTCTTTCTTCCTCCCTCTCTCTCCCTTCCTCCCTCTCTCTTTCTTCCTCCCTCTCTCTCCCTTCCTCCCTCTCTCTTTCTTCCTCCCTCTCTCTCCCTTCCTCCCTCTCTCCCCCTCCCTTCCTCTCTCTCTCCTTCTCTCTCCCTCCCTCCTTCCCTCTCTGACTTCCCTCTCTTTGTCTACCCCTCTCCCTCTCTCTCCCTTCCTCTCTCCTCTCCCCTCTCTCTCTTTCTCCGTCTTGTTGACTCTCAGTCAGTCTCAGTCAGTCTCTCTCCCTCTCACTGTGTCTCTTTGTTGGTATTCCCATTTGCATTTGAGACTCCCGTACCACGGAGTAATATATTTATCACGAGAGACGATTGTTCATGTGGGGTTAGCTCTGTGCACGTCATCCCACGAAATGGGACTAGGCTAAATTTATATTGGATTCTTATGAGTGTTTTGGGTTCTTATTTACAAACAGTTCTCATTCTTCAGTTCTTCTACTTGAAACAAGTACTCATTCCGCGGTTTGCAAAGAATGACAATAAACCAATATGCAACCAGTTATTTTAAGGCATTACTTACTGCATAAAGATTGCCTGTTCCTTAACTGTCAATTATGAGTTGGCAGGAACCAATCTTTTTACAAGGAGACTTTAATATTGAAGAAACATTTTATTTGAATGTTACGTAAAGCATAAAACGTCCCTCAACCTTCTTCGGTGGGAAGGGCACCGGAGCCAGAATTCGTGACGAGTGCAACATGCTCTAGTTACGTCACATTATTTGCTTCCTAACTATGTGCAGCCGTAGTATGTCACCTCAGAGAGACAGTACATCTACGGTTACTGTCGCGGTGATTGCCATAACCATCATCTACATCAACATTCTGGAGGTACCCTACGCCAACATCAGCAACATCAACACCGTTACCACAGCTAGCGCCATCGCTGACGTCGTCAGTCAGTGTCACGCCTCCATCACAGCTGCTGCTGCTGCTGCTGCTGCTGCTTTCTATCTCAGAATGGTTCCGTGTAGCCCGGAAAGCCGGGGTCAAGGGTCAGGGGCTTTTACGTTCCGCTCCATGTAGAATAAGCTCCTGGATTGATGAAGCACCAAGGATAAACTTTTGGCGGCGCAGTTCACGGACGATAAAACCCCCCTTGTCTTATATTACGTATGCGCAAGTGTCAAAATAACCTCCAGCACGTACAATGTACATAATTATTGAGATCAAAAAATTAAGTGTTAATTTGATCAGTGGTAAACAAACGCGTTGCTTCTTAAAACAGAATGTCAAGGATAAGAGCTAAGATCTAATGGTTTATTCTCGTTCTACTGGATTTTCTCAAGGCTACAGTAGAAAAAATATTATTTTCAGAATAAATCGTCAGTAGAAATTGTAGTATTTTTACGAATTCCTAAGAATGTACACAGAACTGTAATAAAAGAAATTAAAAACAACTGAAAAGCTCGCTTCTTAACAAAAATAAAGCTACAGAGGAAACTAATTGTAAGAGAACCCGCACATAGGACACCGTTGGTAGTTTCCCACATGTAGTACAAAGGCCGTTAGGCAAAGCTGTTTCTTTTCTCACAAGTCAGGAGAGGAAAAATCATTTTCTCAATTGCGTATCCGGATGACTCATCAGTTTTACTCTCTTGATACTTTGACAGAAGCCACATATGAAGGGATTCCCGTTCGCAGAAATACATTTCTGGAAATTACCCTCCTCATCGGTGAAAGGTGACAATTTCACTCGCATTTCTCCTATGTGTAGTTTCTTGGAAAGCTTAAGGTCTTCTCCATGGATGTCCTTGTTGTGTTTATGCGAGCGAAAATCTTTGCAGTATTTGCCAGCCGTAATGCTCATCATCCTAACGCATTATGTACTTTCTACTGGGCTTTTCAGCATCATGGTGTTATTGGTGTTGATCATATGGTGCTCCAATGGCGTGGAAGGCAGGAAAGAATTTAGACATATTTCTTTTAGAATTCTAATTGCCAAGGCTCCAAGTGTCGTTAATGCCTAATAAATTATACGTCAAGTTGTGAACAATAAAAACCACACGAAAATTGATAACGTTAGGTAATGATATCAAATAGCATTAGTAAGTTTAACATGATATGTTAGCATTTCCGACTTACAATAGACCAAAATCTATGACTCCAGATGACTTAAATACTGAAATTACTGTATTTACTTTGTTGAATTATTATTGTCACATCATTAATTCGTTTTGTTTGAATAATATGAACAACTGAATTCATAATGTTTCTATCTTTACTGAAATAAAATTATCTATTACGTCGGAGTGTGTATTGATAGTTTTCAACAAATAAGAAGCTTAAATTTTCATTACCTTCCACATTTATTTACAACAAACAAAAGTTGGAATAGAACTTACAGTTCAGCTAACAGTATGTGTTAAATTTAGAACACGGATTTTAAAAGTTTACTTCATCTCTTAAGAACGTGAATATTTTATTCTTCTTTTTTTCGGGAAAATTCATGTATATTTATGTAAAATGTATATCACAATCACAAAAATAACTAGAAAATTGTCAACACATATCATTGATCTACAAGTCACAATTTCCCATAAGTTCCTTTAATTATCTCGTAGACTACTTACATAGTATAGAGAAAATATTGTAAATCGGCAGCAAAAAATGGAGATTTTTGGCCAAATTACTCCTTTTAAGGGTTCCTGATACAGAAACGGGGATAATTCTTGCTCTTCGTATAGTAAATTACTTCCTCTAATAAGATGAGTTGTCAGAATTCACGTTTTGTGGGTCCTTGATGACGAAAACCTGGTTTCAAGCAAAACCTTGCTTGAAAGACTTAAGCTGTTTTACCGTCCATCTGTGAATTATGTTATTATATTACATTTATACATGTCCTAATATTTATTTTTGTTGTTGACATTAGAATGCCTCAGAGGCAGCTACAAACGAACCTTGGAATTGTTGGAGAGGTTGTCGGGGGAGACAGCGATTTTATGTGCAGAAAATATGTATAAATCTTCCGAATGATTTGGAAGGAGAAAATAAACGGAAAAGCATAAACGAATGTCTTGTTTCGTTTTGTATGATAAATATAAAGGAGAATATAAAGCACAAATAATGCCACCGACTAATTTGGAGTCAGTGATTTCACAGAATCTGATATATATTTTGGGGGGCACTTTACTTGTAGCCCCAAGGGCATTTTAATATTTTTTCTGAAAAAAAAGTACAAAAAGTACTGTCCTAGGTAGTAATGAACGTTTCTGGCAAGAAATTAAACGAAAATATTCGCTTCCGTGTTACAAAAACTATTTTCGTAGGCATATGAGCTACATTTCGGCAATTCACTCTTATCGTACCCTATGTGAAGAAATCCACTTACTGTCGCTAGAAAATGAATAACGATCATTTGAATGACTAATGTATTTCCCACTGAAGTCAAGAAGTCTACAGTTAGTTAAGCTATTTAGCTTGTTACCGCCGCGCCCCACTGTTTTGTAAAATCGATTGGAATACTGATAAAATAAGATGGGTTTCACTTAATAACAATCTACACACTTTTCTGTGTATATATAAGACTGCCTGAGACCTGTTGCCTGAGACTGTGAGTGAGATGAGTTGCATTTAAATAAAATTTGGATAGTCTTGAAAAGTTCCACATTCCAATAAAGCTGATAATAACATTGAAAATTACAAAGGCGACAAAACATTGTTACTATGTGTGTGGAAATTCTCTCTTTACCGAAAAATAAAAATATAATCTAGCGAAATTATGTTTTAGGACTCATATTTTAAAAGCTATTTAACACTGTGTTTAGCCTTGTAAGTTCAAAAATGTAGGGAGGTTATTAAATTCAACACCGTAAACTGTAATTTTTACTTTTTATTGTTATTTAGAAGTTAAAAAGCTGTGTGAAGCTCGGCTGCGGCCAAATACAGCAGTTGCAATACAGTTCGCTACCTTCAACGCGGTTACTCGCTTATTAGAAACGCGCTGCTACACTGAATGCATTAGCAGAATCCACCGCGCAGAATTGGTAAAAAAAAGGCTAGTGATACTTGTCACTTAGTTACAGATTGTTGCAGAGTAATGTGGAGAAAGCATAGCTAGAACGATATTACCGTGTGTTAAAAAAGTGCGTTGCTACTAAACTGAAAGAATGTTATATTTTTCTTACAGAGAGAATAACGTCGGGTTATAACATGTAGCATTATGTTATTGGGATGCAATGTGCAAAATTATAATATTACTTCGCCGATATCAATTATAAGAGAAAATGTGTGCTTTGCAACAGCATTGGTTTCTTTATTTCCATTTTCATTGATGTTCATTACACAACCAAATCATCTTGTAAATAATCAGATTCACTTCAAGTTTCGAAACTCAATCATCATTAATTACCGTCCCAATTTCAACACACATCAAGCAAGGACTTCGAGGAAGAAAGAAAAAAAAATACTCCACACAATCGCACACACCTCCCATTAGTAGGCGCTTCTCAAGGCATGTGAATCTCTCTTCGACCCACCCCTTCACTCGAATGTGGGGGCTGAAAGGTCATCTTCCCAGAAGTGCAGTGGGAGCGCCGCCAATTAACCCCCGTCCGCCCGAACGTCGCCGTCGCCGTTCCCGCCCCCGGCGCAGCGGCCCGGCCCACGCACAGGGCGGAGCGGCCTTCGCGCGACCGCGGCGCGCCGGCTAATGTCTCCTTTCCCTCGCGCTCCGCTCAACTCCTCATAACTCCTCATCCCTTCGCTCGTTAAAATTAATATCTATACCGTATTTGTGTTTGCGTTGGAAGTAACCACGGGCAACTGGTGGGTGTGGACGGAGTGATGTGTCTGGTTGAGGTTTTCGCTTCGTGATAGGTACGACTGTTTGGAATTTGTATTGTTTTTATAGCCTTTTGTTGGATCGGAATGCACGGCTCTTTGTGACAAAATATTTCCAGAAGTAGTAAGGATAGCTGCCACCACTTTCCTTCATCACAAATCACACGATTAGGCACTCTTCACGCGATGTGCAATTCACGCATGTACAGTAGCTAATTACATAATTATCCTTTACAAGTAATTTTGTATCCATTATAGGCGTAAATTCATAACATATCTTACAATGTTTAAGTGTCATCACAATAATAACTAGCAAGCGAGTTAAAAATACTACTTAGGTTTGATTTCATTAAAGAGGAAACTCCTTGTGTTGCTCATGCACTTGTGATGGCCAATTATAAAATTTTTCTAGTATTATCAAGCATAGTAATTTTACCACACCTATTAAATAATAATAATAAATAATAATAATAATAATAAAAAGAAGAAGAAGAAAACACATAAAGCACAATAATTTCCTTGATTATTACTTTATTTTAGAACTAACATGTACGTTCAAAACCAATATGCGAAGGTATTTACTCAAAACCAAGACCATTAATTAGAGGTAACATACAAAGGGCACGAGATTAACGCGCACAAGTCGTTTTCTTTTTAAAAACAAATAATTCATGGACACTTATTATTTCGGAATTATCAAGCATCACTGAACTACAGATGATAACCGTTAATCTGCTTTCAAACTTCCATTGTTTTCATATAAACTCCCCTGTCTTAGAGCTAATCCTACCTCAAAGAGAAGAGTGTCTAATCATTTAAATTATGCAGAGCCCATGCTTAGGGCCCATGCCGAAGCTAAAGAGACTTTTCTAAAACTAGTACAATGTAAATAGCTGTCAAACGAGCGACAGATATGCAACATTTTGAGACTTTGGGGTGCCAACTAAAAAAATCCTAATAATTTCAGCCCATAACAGGAATGGTTCAATGTATTAATTTACAAGTGTCAAGGCATTACAAAAAATTCAGAAATTGTGAAATCTGGGCCCTTAACATTCAGTTTCTTCGAACTACCTTCGAGGGTACCTCGAGATATGTTTTTTAAACGAATAACTACAGCATCAGACCTTCAGACACAATAGCGTTAGATCGTGTGATTTGTAATCGGTGTTCCCTTTGTATGTTGTTTCACAATCACTGTTTTGTTCACCCAGCATTTGGGGGATGTTAACCCACCGCAATTTTCTAGCTGCCACACCCCAGAAAAGTCACTCGTGGGGTCAATAGTCAACTTCTTGTAAACAAAGGACGTCATAAAATCCATATACGTACGTGGAATCTGTGTTCCAGTATACCAAAGGTAATGTTGTTGGTCTACTAGTGCCACCCACATTCAAGTGCTAGGGATCCTCAAACCTTTGTGAAAATGGTGGTGGAAATTACAATGATTCAAAAGAACCTGTTCTGTCACCCTCTCACATGTACATTGCAAGTCAAAATAAAACATAATTTAAGTGACGTCGGCGACAGGACAGGACAACGGCAAAATTAATTTTCTTTCTAAACATAGTAAGGAAAACAGTTTCCCATTGTCCGTCGGCACAGGAATGCTCATTCAGGAAGAGCATGGTCATAGGGTCGCCAAAAATTCCGATCTTCTTCAACTTCTTAAAAGTCTTAAGACTTGTTCCTATCCAAGAATTATAACGAATCTTTCTGTCTTTCGCATGGTCTGCCAGCTTCTCTTCTTCCCCTCGGTCTTTCATATCTAGCAATCCTCACGATACTTTTCTCCTCCATTCTCCTAATATGTTCCATTCTTTTCTTCGATCTGTTATCCATTCCATAATAGGCTTAACTTTGCACACTTCCCTGATCCCTTCTATTTTTTTCCTTATCCAGTAGTGTGTAATTTGTAATTTTTTTCAGAACTCTCATTTCAGCGACCTCAAGTTGTTGTAGGGTGCGCTTTGTTTCGCTTTTTGTTTCTCTGCATATTTTAATATTGGTCTAATTATTGATTGATATATTCTAACCTTCGAGTTCTCTTTTACATGTTTATTATACCATATTGAGTAGTTGAGACTATCAGCAATCCTATTATCATTCATTATTTGCTCTTTGATTTCCTTCTCCGTTTGTCCTGAGCTGGTTAATATTATTCCTAAATACTTCATCTCTATAACTTGTTCTCTTTTACCAATTTACACCTAATCGGATTCTCAGCAATTGTCGTAGCTTTCGTCTTCTGGGTAGGTATTTTTAAATTAAAATTTTCACATATTTTACTGAATTCGTACAGCAATCGTTGTAAGTCATCTTAAAAAGGACTACGAATTAGAAAAGGAAAACGACGATCTGAAAAACAAAACGAGTTCTATCTTCTATTTAATGTGTTCTTGAAGTACATTAAGACCTACAAAAATTAAGCGTATCCCAAAATTTCCTGACCCCACCCCAATTAACGGGTCTGGAAGTGACGTGCGCTAGCGCCTGCTCTGTTTTTGCTATGCGCGGTCGCCACGCGCCAACCAAAACAGATTAACTTCTTCGCTTCCCTAAACGCCAATCAATTCAGAATGGGCTTGTTTATATTAGCTCGAAGGAAGCGAATGATAACAAGGAAAACCACGGGGTGGGGGGGGGGCGGTCCAGTGAGAAATCATTGATTACGAAAGACGGGCGGCGACGTGCGGTCCGCTTCCATCGCTGTGGGGCCGGCTGCGTGATGGCTTCGCCGAAAAATCGTTAGAAGGAGCGCGCCGGTGATTTCGACAAACACGGGCCACAGCGCTAGGCTGTGTTGATAAAATTCTGAGCAATGTCCCGCGCTTGTCTGTGTAACAATTTTCCACAGAAATGTCGCAACCTACACGTTTTAGAATTGAACTCAATTACGCCTACATTGCTCATTTTTTAATATTGCTGTTGTTGATTTCAATCTATGTACGCAAGTCAAGCACGGTATGATAAAGAGCATTTAATTGAACGTAACTGAATCCATCTATGCAAATAATTAGTTTCCAATACAACAAATCCATGACAAATGTGATATTTTTTATCTTTTATTTTAAGTCGCATAAAATGCATTATATTTTATTCAAAGGTTTATTGACGTAAAATGAGAGAGAAGGAGGAGAGTACAAACAATGAGAGTGAGAGTACTTTGTTTTCCTCACAACACTGCCAAGAACATAAAATTTAGTCCCATAAATTAACTAGTGATGCCACAGAATGGCACAACACTTTCTCCTACGTTTTAATTTCTCATTATTTTGAGTCTGGGATAGCTTTTCGATTTCCCCACCCTTTCTCAGCGGCGCCTATAAGGTGTAAATTTAAGCGCAAGCGTAAGAGCGCACCGGTTCGGCGTCTATAAGGTTTGCCAGGGCCTCTCGCGGTACCCAAATCTCCTTTGAGGACATTTCCTTTAAAGAACACCTTCCCGCTCCCCCAAAAGAGCGTGGGTGTTTCTCGGCCTTATACCTTCACATACTTTCCCATGGCTCAGCCTCATTTCGGTCTGCTCTGGACGAAGGGATTTATCTCGATTGCATACTCAATCTACTTACTCAATTACACATATCTTGCATACGGTTGTATACCAGGCCAAGATATTTTGGAAGGATTAGAGTATAGTACACGAAGGACATGGAAAGCCTCCAAGTTACGAAAACATAACAACTTAAATCATTCATGCCTTCCCCAGGGTTCGAATCCACAAAAAAAAAGGGATAATTTTGTTTAAATTTATTTAAGGTTTTTACAACTGCTCTAGTCATGAGCGACCACTATAGTTTACATTGGTTTACATTAATTTACAGTTACTAATTATACGACAATTTGCTATGCAAGGATTAAACAAATATGATATATAAGGTTTTTCAATAAATAGGAAATGCATAAAACTGCAAAATTTTTGGATGAATAGAGAAATTACATTTTTTCAAATTTTAATATTATGTAGATAATTAAAAAAACAAAATCTGAGGGGCCTATGTTAAGTCAAAATTCTTGTTTGCGTATGTAATGAATTACTTGTTTCTTATGTAGTAAATGTAGTGAAAATTCAAGTTTTCTGGGTCTTGGATACCGAAAAATTAGTTTAACACAGAACGTCTGTCTGCCTGCCTGACCGACTGTCCATGAACAACGTTTGCGGTTGAACTGTGAATACGATTTTCACATTTACCCAATGTATCTGGGTGATGTCGCGGCCCATTGAATTCAAATGGATATCTTGTTTTTTGTTGTGGGGGAGAGATGGCATGAAGTCTAAAGGACTTTTTAATTTCTAAACTAATTCAAAACCAATTTCAATTTTTTGGATGAAACTTTATCTGATAAGAGAGACATAGCTTATAAAAATGGAGAAAATTATGAAAATGACTCTGGGGCTGTATATGAAGTACCCCCAAGATTCCAAGCATTTTCTTGAAAAGTCTCGTCGTCCTTTTAGGTTTTATGTACAAGGTTAACAACACCCTTGTGTGTTCCAAAAATCTATAGTCACTTTGAATGTAAGAAAAGGCCGTTATATTAAACAGTCCCAACAAACAACACTTAGAGACTTCTGAGCTACTTTAAAAGGGCCCCTTGATAATTTAGATATGAAAATATTATTGTGACGCATATTAATGTCTTTTATATGGCTCTATTCAATTTAATAATCTTCTATTCATGTCTTGTTCTCATAAATTATTTAATTATGTCTGTAAAAGTAATTTTGAAAGTGATTTTAGTATCAGAGTTACAATAATTAAACCTCATTATTGTCCTTGCGGCTGTCTTCCTTGAGTGTCTCCTGAGTGTTTACAATAATTTTAAGACTCTCACCTACAGTATTGTATATAATATTACAATCTCTTGTTATTGTAAATTATATTATTCTTAATGAATAATCACTAAAACCAATAAATTGAAGAAATCGAATCCTTTAACAAAAATCTTTATAGGTCTACGTAGGCGTATTGTTACGACTGACTCATATTCCTATATGCACGATGCCTTTGAGGTTTCTAATTTTATTAGAGGCCTACGATACTGAAATTCGTTCGGCAACCGTCATTCGAGTAATTTTAATTGATCCTGAAATCTCGCTGTCAAACAATGTTAACTGCGCAGGTATGTTTCATTTGAAACTAGTATCTGAAATGGGATTCTGAAGATAGATATTCCAAATCTTTGTTACATATAAATCATTAGTTAATCACAATAATATTAAGTTCATTACACTAAATTAGTCACAGTGAATTATAAAGCCAATAGATTAGTCAAATATTGATCTTAAGGATATAAAAAAGTAAGTCACCAGTTTTGTCCTTTCGTTTCGTCCGTTTTAGGCTCTTAATCAGGAAACATCAGAATACATATGACTAGTGTATACTGTTTACACTCTTCGACAAGAAAATATGCGAACGAAAAATTAAAAAAGGACTTGAAGTAAGGGAAAGGCTTCGACGTCAGAAAAAGACTTTGTACCGACAAAACTTACTCACCCTTATTTACGCTGGCGCAAGGCTTTACAAATCGATGGAAATTAATTGGAAAAATAGAGCATGTAAAATAACCATGTATTAATATTGTGTGCAATTTTCAAGTTCTTCCAATAAATATACCTAGAGAAAAAAAGTGAGGTATTACTTTTTGACCCTCATAGTTGCACTTCAAAGAATGGTCAAGTCTGCTTGCACGCTACAAGAGCATCAGAAAATGCCACTTCTCAATGACCGAGATGATTCCATTTCACATGCACAGAAACCGGTTGAGACGATTCTTTCACAATATTTGTTGCTATATCAGCGTGTCTGACAGGGAGGTCCTAGGGAGGTAAGAGTTCCGACGTCAGCGAATTTTCGACATTGACTATATAAAACAATATATACTCATACATACGGCACTAGTCGTACTATACGGACTAGTCGTTTTTGTGGCTTCCATACAGCAGAAAACTGATGATAATGGCTAAACCATCGAAAGCTGCTTTTTTAGTAAATAATATTGTTGGCAATGACGACGCATATAATTATTTCAAGGCCTGATGAGTTGTGTCCTGATATGTGGTTCCAACAAGATGGAGCCATAACTCTCTGCTCGTGCAACTATGGCTCTTTTATTGGGACGTTTTCGGCGACCTTCGAGGTGTTCACATGGCCAACTCGTTTCCCAGTTTTGACAGATCCTTATTATTTTCAATGGCTTATATGAAGTAAAAAATACGACAATTTGCCCAGCACCATTCTTCAGCTGAAGAATAGCAACAGAGACGAAATTCAGGCGTTAGAACCTGCAATTCGTCAAGCTGTGATGATTTTTTCAATCGAGCCTCTCTCTTTGAAAAAGCAAAAAGCTATCACTTTAAGGACAGAATATTCCACGTCTGTTGGACTAAAAGCTCCAACGTCATTACATTCAAATATAAAAAATAAGTCTATCATCCTCTCATGCATCATTATTAGTATTTTAAATACCTCCCTGACTTTTGCATTACCCTGAATTTAACACCGTGATTACAGGTAATTGTGTAAAATGTACTATAGTTAAAATCATATCACTTGTTATTCACTTCGCAATATTTCAATCCAATGATTTCTGGTCTTTATCAGGTGATACTCACATTTAAGATTCATAAAATGCATATGCATGTTAGAACATCAATTCTGGGTGTGCATGTAATTCATCACTCGTAAAACAAGTCAAGTCAATTAAAAATATATAGGGTCTGAAAACCAATAGTTAAATCATTAAAATAAAAATATAAAAATTACCCCAAAGCAGGTATAAATCTAAATTTTACTCATTATGTAGAAATAATTAAAACACTATTCTATCTTTCACCAACAACAACCACGAAGTACGACTTCCCTTCCCCCCTCACAAGCAAGAAGTATACAATGCACTAGACACTCTGCAACATTATAAGTGTGCATCTAAAATACTCCCAGAATGAAACCGTAAACCACCTTACCTAAAGGCGGCTCCACACTTTCAGCATTAGAGCCATTAGAGAGCGATTAGAGAGCGACTGCTCGCCGAATTCTAAATGTGTGGATGGGTAGATTGCCATTTGCCGAGCGACAAACATTCGATGCTCGCTCTACCCACCGCGTGTTTGTCTTTCGGACACACGCAAGGAAAGTGAACAATCGCCAAGCACTTCAGCTGCTCGGGATTGGGTGAGCAGCAGTGGCAATCACCGAATTTGTGGAGCCACCTTCAGACAAGGTACGAGAAAACTATAATAACAAGATGTTGGTAGGTGCAAAATATGACTTGGACGTGGGTCATCAGACTATAGACTATCACACATGTCGAGAGACCAGTCGGGTGAAGAGTCCAAAGCTTACAGCTTGCCTCGGCTGGGGCGGTGCCCCACTAGTGGAGATTTCTGGTCGAGGAAACGCCGCAAGTGTACGTGTAGGTCGTCACCGGATTTCAGGAGGAAGGAACATCGTCACGTTCCGGTGTAACACTCACCGAACTGATGAACACAGTAGTTAATGCACCTGGAAACCCTAAACACTTCCACCGCCTTGCTCGACCGCATCACTCGCCCTGACGGAAAGTGAAATGACAGCGTGCGACTGGCATAGATGATATGGGGCAGGTTCATAAAGTTAAGGAGAAAATCACGGGAGAAGATAAAGAGGGGGGAATGAAAGGAGTGGACACCTAAGTAAACTATTTTAGTTTGATTAAAAACTAATGCAAAATTTGCAAAATGATTTTATTCTGACAAGTAATTCATTGCTTGTTTTGCTTTGATGTTTAGTGTTCCCGAAATAATGCATGAATATATTCTATTTCCCTAAATGTACATTTTATTTTGTAAAATTATTATTGTGATTGAAAATAAGGCTGTGTAATTGACCAAATATATTTTTTGCTCATTTATTAATACGTAATTTTAATTTCCGAAGGCAGCATAGACAGATAAGTTAAAGTGTTTTGTGATAATGATTTGTTTAATAATTTCTATACGGCGTAAAATCACCTCAATAAACTTATTGGGATAATTATTTTCCGTCACATGATGTTGGAGTTATGTCATAAAAATATATTGTCTTCACCTGGTTTAATCAACCAAATATAATGCGGAGGTAAATCGTAATTTAAATGATTTAATGTTATTAATTTAAGAGTATCATATAACTAGTAAAGACTCTCTGAAAACGGAAGAATGCAAATGGAATAAAATATGTACAGACATTCCAAATTGACAAAAAAATACGGACTATTATATTCTAGAAAGAGTATTTCTGTGCAATCTCGAGAGTTAATAGAAAGAAAAGTTTGAAAAAAAATGAAGTAGGCATACACACTCACACACGAGCGTGGACAAGAGTAGTTTGTATGCACACATACTCATAATTTGTAGTAGCACTTTTTATTACGCTTACCAGTGATCGAACAATTGAGGTCATTGTCAGGAAACTCGAGAAATACTTCGCCCACGATGATTTTGCATCCTTTCAAATGACCAGGAGTCGATTGCAGGAGAGGATTATCGACCCTGGTTCTGCCTTGCACAGAGAGGTTTGTGAAGACGTTGCACAATCCCATTAGTAGTGCGCCTTCTCCGATTGCACAACCCGATGTTGACCTAACCTGCCCACCACAGCGCCACACTCTCCAATGTACAAGTATATGTACACGTGGGAACCACTTTTTCGATTTGGTCAAAACTATAAGGTGTTCAGAAGGCTACACATTCCCTTGATGAGCCAGCTACATAAACGGGAGTTTTATGCCTATTTCAACTGTCACTGTATTTTAATAGGAAGCAATAAATAAGAATAGTAAGTCGTAATTAAGAATGCAATTAAAGAGTTAAGCAGTTAAATTCTTTCCCTGCTATGAAGAGGGGTTGATTTGTTAAGGCCGTTTCGGTACCCCAGAGTTATTCCCTTCATTTTTTTCCCGCCTTCTTCTTTTCTCCTTCTTCTTGGAGAGTGATATTTGAACAAATTTAGCGCGACAGCTGCATTTAATTTTAGTATATATACATCCGTATCATTGCACTATTTCATTTTTCATTTGTATATGATGATATTGCTCTTAAAAATCTCATTTCTTAAGACAAAATTTCAAGAGCTGTGCTTTGAGGTTTTCTCCTTGGTTTAGAGCAGTAATCCAATTGGTCCATTTAGTGTAAAGGTTTATAACAGTCAGATCTTACTTTATTCGTACGTATTCTCACAATTTGAATTAGATAATTATTTATGAACATAAGTTGAATTAACATGCTTGAATTCATTGATTCAAATTGATATCTTTGACATTTGATTTTGCCCATTGCATTATTTGTTTATAGTGACATTATATTATTTTAACCGGATATATTCCTGTGAAACTATTACATATTTCTTTTATACACTATCTTTTTAAATTTTAGTAACGAAATTCAAAGAGAACGTTGCATATCAAACAAACTAGTGGTGCTTCAGAATGGCACAGACTTTCTCGAATTAATTTGTTTTCTAATCTCTCTGGTCTATGATAGCTTGTCCCTCCCTTATCCCAGTGTTGCCCCTCCCTTATCCCAGCTGCTGCCAACAGGCGCTAAAACGACACATTTTCTCAACTTTTCAGTGCTCTAATTGTACAATTCAAACAAGTCTATAAGAATATTACAAAATAATAAAACATTGTCTCATATGCAAATTTTTACTAAAAAATTTGGAATAGCTCTTGAAAAATGTCGTTTGAGTGTTCCTCAAAATGCTCCATTTTGAGCACATTTTCGGCGTGTGTATCATGTACTAGAGTGTATTTACTATTATCTATACGAAATGTATAAAGAAAACCGGTCTGGAACCTTGTTTGAAAAAATCTTGTTTTTAACGTTGCATTTATTTGGCTAAAACTCTTGATCCATTTTGAAAATAATATTTTTATAGAATAGTATTTAAAAGTATTTAAAAGTAAATTATGGATGAGAGTGTTGATAATGACTTTTACATCGTGTACGTTTTGACATTACCCAATTTGATGGGAATATTTAAAATATAATCTAGTGGAGCTAGAACGGCACATACTTCCTCCTATTATTTGTAGTTGTTATGCAATATTATAATACCACTTAAACCCACAAACGAGTTTTAAACTCGCAACAAATGTTTGCCCAATCTGGAAAACCAACCCAGGTACTTTGGTGTAGTGCATATTTACCAGTACCACCTACCAATCTTACAATCAATCGCTCGCAACCTTTCAACTTTATCGACGCAGTAGGAACATTCGGTTTAAAATAAAACACAAGTGTAAGATATATCACATTAAAATATTTCCTACTTTCAAACGGAACGTTCACAGAGATAAAAACATCGAAACAATTTGTCTTAACTCGAATAGCATAAAAGTGAACAGCCATTTTTTCTACGTCCGACACCGATATAAAAATATATTAATTTCATGATAATTAAATTAATATATTAATTACATGGTAGTAAATAGGAAAATATTTTCCCAAGAATTTTATTTTTTTCTTTTACAATGTCTCCATCGACTGCATTCAAATAATATCAGGAATGTGATTTTATCCACTTCTCCATTTTTCATTTATATTGACTGAAAATGCAATAAATTGATACCATTAAGCCTAACACTTTGATACGTTGAACAATATTTATCCAATAAAATTCCGATAGCTCTGCACGAGTGTGATGATGCATTCTAATCTGTGATAGGTCAGAGGTTCTACTTACGTGTTACATGTTTCTTATTGTCTATGACAAGCAGGTATTGCAGGTAAGCAGAATGAGGGGCTAGAATGTGCCACGGTCATGCACGTCTCTTCGTACATGATGTGCATGCGATGAGTAAACACTTACTACTTCGCTCACGGAGTGGATAACATAAATGTCACTATATATCTTAAATTCGTGATTTCACAGTAAGGTCGAAGCAAAAGCCTTCTTTCTGACCCTGTATGATTTGCATGCATATGTGCAAATTTGGTTTTTATTATAACCCTGTGTTCTGTCTTCATTTCACTCTGGATTTTCTGTATTATTTTTATTTATTTATTGTTGGTAGCATAAAACTTGGCACAGTACTCCATAATCAATTGATTCTGTCTCGATATAACAAGTTGTATTACATTGCTTCCGGTTTGACTGCAGTTCAAGATTGGTTCAAAATTATAAATTAATGATTACAATGTTTCCATAACAATAACATAATACACATAACATATAACATAATTTTTTAAGTGTTCTTATTTGAAAACATATTAAACGAAATTACATAATTTACGTAGAATAGTTAATAGTAATTTGTCCACTAATGAGATATCAACTAAGTAATAAAATGAACTTTTGTTACACCTGCAAGTCAGTAACACCTTCTGCACGCGTCCAATTATAATGGTTTAAAAGATAGTCTCTCTTTGCAAAGGATTTAAGTTTGAGAGCGCTTTATGGGTATTTATTTTATTTTATTTATTTACGTCAAAACAGTTGAAAACTTTGTGTGACGTGATACGGGAAGAAGTTAATTTGAAGTTACATTTATGATCAGGAGCAAACCAAGGAGCCATCTCAGCATTTCCTCTAGGATCAGGAAAACTTGACGAAAAGCTGATCGAGTGAGTCATTGACCCAGAAGCTGAAGTGCAATACGTGTTACAAGTTCTTTACAATTATACAATCTAAATGATATATACGAATAATACATTAATTACATTGTTAATATTAATATTACTTTCCTTCTGGATGATGGGTATAGTCTCTAATTGTATAGAAACAGTTGTGCAGCAGAAAAGATTTTACTTGGGACTTAAACTTTTGTATCGAATTTAATCGGGAAAAAAGAAAAAAGGTTTTTAAGGGAGGAAAATCACAGTCCTTTTATATCTTTTTATTTAATCATTGTGTAACAATTCTGTTGCAAAGTTGCAAGTTCAAATAATGCAAAACAGAAGAAAACATTAATGAAGGTATTCTTAATGAAAAAACAAAATTAGGTGAGAAATTGAAAAATAAAGAGAATACATATATTTAAAACAACATGCTTATAATAAAAGTTTCGAAAAATGGGAGCGCGCAAGAAATTCACTACTTTCAGGTCACGTGCTCTGTGTGTTCTGCGGCGATCGTGATTCACTGTAAGCAGCGCGCAAGTTCAGCTGTTCTTGCGCGATGCGGCATGGCGTTTACCAAGTCCTAATTGCACTGTTTTTTATTTTAAAAAAATACTTTTCGAATATTAACAATATTTATATTACTGCATTTCATTTTTAAAGAACTTAATAATGATGGAGAAAAATGTTCCATTTAAAAAACAAAGTTGTGTTAATAACTCTAAAATTATGTACGGTACTGAGAAGAAAACGAAATATGTTAATTTGATTAAAACGAAATATATCTCTCGCTGGATCAGTTAAAACGAGACACAGTGAAAATTTCTCAGCTTGTGATCTGAATAATGTATTATTAATAATAATAATATTATTATATGAATATAATATTACATATACATTATATATATATATATATATATATATATATATATATATATATATATATATGAACTCTTAACTTCCTGATTTTTGTAATTGCATTACACCATTTTATATTTAAAAAATATTTAAAATCATTATTCTGATCAAAATTTTAAAATTTACATGGAGATACCTTTTAGGATGTTATGGAAAACAACATGAAGTTCTAATTGCATTACTGCCACATTTTTAGGTGAAAGTTTGAACGATCTACAGCTTCGTACAGCTTGCCCATACGGGCTTATAACAACAACAACAACAACAAGAACAATAATAATAATAATAATAATAATAATAATAATAATAATAATAGTTGTTATAACAGTTATGAAATTTTCATTAGATTTTTGAAGACTGAGAAAATAATAAAATATCACTCTTCTTAATTTCACGGCCGAAACAAAGGATTAATTTAATTTGAACATAATAACATAGTCATAAATTGAGTATCTACTTATACGGGTGTATTGGAACGAAAAGTCGAGGTCAAGCAAATTTCACGGTGTAAGTCGCTTGAGTTTACGTAATATAGTAGAATAAGAAAAAAATAATAATATCTCTTCAGAGTACTTCGTTAGAGGTTATGAAAATTCCTTAGTCTACCCACAGTACCAATAATGAATGCTCATTTTCCTTCAGCTTTTAACAATTCATAACTTTAACGATCAGATAAATACCATCTTCCTGGATTGCAAATAGCTTTACATTGTTCCCGCTTGTCGTATTCCAACATACTCAGAAAATGTTACAGCCGTCTCTCCTGAATATCAGATCTTCTGGCATATAATCTGAACGCTTTGTTCAATCTTTTCAGTTTCGAAAGTATCTCATTCCTAACTCTCGGGGTCTCCCGTATCGAAGCAACATGAAATTGTCCCGTTCCAACGTATCCCATTCACATGCCCTTAAAGGTCGGGAGAAGAATGGAAAGAAAGAAGAAAAAAAGATACTTAACAACGTTCAACACAAGGGTGAAAATGCCACCCGGTCTGGAACTCAATTACAACTGCCGTCAGTGATAATTGCCGGTCGCTGTTTCATGAATTCGTAAACAGATTAGCGAGGCAGAGGAGCGGCCAGAGAAGTCAAGGCCGCGTGCGCCTGCGGTGCCGGAGTCGACGCGCTCTCCCCCGCCGATTGCCCGATCGACGTAATTTCGAGTAATGCGATGCGCTGTACCCCAGCGCCGACACGGCAGAGCGGGAACGAAACGGAAGGGGGGCGCGCCAGTTAGCAACAGACGATGGTCAAGCGCAAGAGGAGAAAGAAAAGAGAGCGGGAGCGGATAATCCGATGAATTCCCAGCAGAATGGGAAAGCAAAACAGAAACCCAAGAGAGTGGAAGAACAACTCAGGGTATAATAACAATTACTAGGCAGGAAAAAAGGAGAAAATACAGCAAAAGAAAAATGCTAACAGAGACTGATGATAAAATAATTGTTAGAGGCCATTCGACGGTACAAAGCTTCGTAGAGCTTCCAAAAAAAATCGGTTTGTGTGTATTTATTAATCATTAATGGTTGGAACTGCAGTTATAGGTTACATTTGACTGTGCAACCACAATGTTATGAAACCTGACAAAAAGGGACCAATGATGAGCGACAGAACAGTAATGTCGGCTGCAGAACGGTACAAAAAACAACTAATAAATAATTGGCCGAGAAATAGCAAATTTAACAAACTTAAGTTACCTAAAGGAAATGTGTAGATTAGGTGGTGTACAGAAAGAGACATACACAATAATGTGATGAGTATGGAAAGCCGAAATGGGAGCGACACAATGCTATGGTCGGAAGCAGGGCCGGGCCAAGGTAATGTGCAAACTTCTGCCCTTGTGCAAACTTTTGTTGGCCGCGCCCATCTTCTAATGGTTTCAATTGTGTTATATAGATTTGATGCAATGTATTCAGACTTTTGCCAGTGAAGTCCAGCGGCGACTTCACGCTGCCGCGTGGGAAATGGAAGTATATTATATTATAATAAATTGATGAAATATGCTAAAATTGAATGACTTTCTGAATCAGTATATTTGGTTTTTTGGCCCATAATTTAAAATTAAAATAGTTCTTATATTGGTGAATAATACAGCAAACCTTTTTTCTTAAAATTAACAAATGTAAAAATAATGCAGATATTACCAAGAACGCATAAATGTTTGCCGCCCTTGTGCGGTGCACCGCTTGCAGTAGCTCTGGTGGAAAGCAGACGTGGCGATCTGGCGAACAGGTGGGCCGTGAAGACGTGACGCGGTGGGTGGCGGCGGGCGTCTCTGAGGCGCGCGCGGCGCGTCGTCAGGGGGGATCACGGCGCGACCGCAGCGCAGCGCCGCGCCGCGCCGGGCGCGCAGATAAATCTCCTTAATCCGGATTTGCCGGGTCGCAGCCGGGCAGCGGCTCCTCCGACGCCACGGGGGCCGCCCGAGGAGCCAGCCGGGGTTAGCTCGACGCGGTGGGAGAGGGGGCGGGGGCGTTTGTTTTAAAACGCGGCGAAGCGGACTTGATTTGCCGACGGGCGAGTGGCGGCATATGGCGCCTGTTTCGCATTTCTGGGCACTCAGCGGACGGTAGAAAGAAAAATGTACGTGATTTATATCGAATGGCACTATACTAGACAGACAGCATCGTGTCACGATCTGTTTCGATCATATGCTTCGTTGTCGTCGGATGTAGAACGGAAACTTAAATAAATTAATCAAGCCCCAACTTAATCATTTAATTCAATTTAATACTAAATAAATAACGTAATGAATTAAGAAGAAAGTTTCTACTTTCAGTGTCATTAGACCTATTAGATCAGTATCCTGTCTATATGTTACTATGCACCGATTTTCCTGTGACTCACCACTATGATATTTTGAAAATTATGTTCATGTAATCAAAAGTACGAGTGCATTATTCCTCTGCATTATTATCATAAATAATTTAAAATCACATTTGAAATCATGTAACTGTAGGTTGTGAACAGGAGCGTAGCTAGGCTGGTGCAACCGGGCGCCTAACCAGGCCCCGCAAAGTCAAGGGCTCCGAACGAGGATTCCCAGCGTCTCGCAACTGTCGGGATTCCTTTTCAAGGTTTTTAAAGAAACTTGTATTTAAGTAAAAGATTCTGCAACAAATTATACGTCAATCGAATATTTAATTAAGATTATTCCTTAACATTTCCTGAAGTTGCATGTTTTTTAGAAACCCAACAAAGGGCCTTCTGGTGGGGCAATGGTTGAATGAGGGGAGCTGTTAGTTCGCGAATAGCTTCATCGAAGTGATTATACACCCAAGAATATGTTGCAAAGAAACGATTACACGAATGAAGCTAAGAGATTTACGGAATTAGATAAAGATATGAAGCCTTTAATAATATAATCATATGAAGCCTTTGGAGGCATCATAGGAAAATGATCCCGGTCAAATTATATATACTCTTCCAACTTCTTGGAGAAAATTGTTTACATATCAATTGCTTTTATTTTCTTTGAATTATGCGATAATCTCTCAATATTTTCGAAAAAATGTACACATCTTTAGTTAAATATCTCACTTTGAGAAACATATCTGTCACATAAAATCTATCCTTTCAATAATAAGACAAAAATATTTTTAACGTTTCCAATTTTGAAATATTCAGAAGTTTGAAAAAAATATTTGTGTCATCTTGATGATTCTCGCTATGCGTTCTCGCTAATCTGGTAAAAATGCCAAACATTGTGTAATTTTTCAGAATATTTTGTACTTGATGTGCTTGAGGCGTCATGTGAAGTAGCCTTAAAAAATAAATTTGAGAATGAAAATGTTCAGAATTTGCAGGATCTTGTGTGTCGTCATGTAGAGATAAAATATAATAAATAACAACAGTAAATAATATATAATAAATTAAGCCCTAAGTTCAAACACTGACCGACTGATGGGTCGAGGGACAGACAGGCAGACAGATGTTTAAAATCACACATTTCCGGTATCATCCAAAAGTGTATTTCTGTCAAAATCTGAAAGACAATTTTTCGCAGTCTTATACACATTTTTGCTATAATACGTACGCACACAAGAAAATAGAAATACGTTACATGTTTAAATCGAAATTGGAGTGAGGGTATCCGGAAAAGTCCCCTCCTCATGCAATACGAGTAAAACATCTCGTTTTGTGCATTTCGGCGTTGCAGATATAACTCAAAGCCTTGGGACTTGAGAACAGGTTTTTAAACCGCCCACGAAGCACATTTGGCGCCACGCCGTCGCGGGAATAAAAACCCGCTGCGATGGAATACGCTTTTTCTTAGGAAAATGCACGCGCGAGCAACACATTTTATTTATTCGTTCCGCCGTCCTAAGAAACTCAACACACCCCTCTACTCCACTTCCGGTTGCGCTGCGGTAACGGTTAAAACTAGCCCCTATTGTCCTGGCCGCCGACCATGTGTTGCAGGTTTGGATTTGCGTTGTAGACGATTTTTTTAAAAATAAATATTAATAATCATTAAATTACAGTTCAATACGTCTCTACGAAAACAACATTCTTATCATATCTCATTCGTGAAGATTGGCTGGGAGTGTGAGCCTCAAGTACAGAAATATGCAAGTTATTTGGAATACTTTGTTGTTGTAAGTCTGTACTCGCATCAGCCTATAAATACTGTTTCAGTTTTTACATCAAACCATTGCGTGATTAAGAGAAAATGTGCACTCCAATAAATTCCTCTATACCTTCTTGGCATAGCTCCTTTTGTTTCAAGATTCATCCATCGGACATCATGGTCTCTCATAGTTGTCAGGGAATTTAATGTTAGTTAAAAAGTACGAAAGTTTCTAACAGTGTATCGTGAAGGCGATACTTTTTTCATATCTACGAGTATTTCGCCTTTTATTCCACCGGCCTGCGTCAATTTTTATGTCTGTAATATTTTGTTGTATCTTTATGCGTTCTTTACGCTGATTTCGAATCTGCAATCGGAAAATAAATTACCTTCTAATAATTAAATAAATAAAAGGTGTTGTCCGATATAAATGATATGTTTAAGCTTAAGGTCTTTTCAATAGCGTAGTTTTCAATAGTTCTGCAGAACTTAGTTTTCCGCTCAGACGCTGCATAATAGCTTAAATATATTTGATAGCGAACAACGATTTTATTTATTTAGCTATTAGAAGGTATCTATCTCACCAGCGATCTTATTAACGATGTCTGCAATCGGTATTTCTGCATCAGCTCCAGTTTTTCTCTACAAGCTAATATATGATATTGGCAATTGTTTTCTTTATTAGATGTTAATGCAAAGACGAAATATTTTTAGAGAGATTATTATAATTACTTGAGTATAGAACATGCTAAAGATAACTAAATTTCATCAATTAACATGAACAGAAAATGTAAAAATGACTCAAATATGTTTTGCTACATATGTGGTAAAGTGACGTTGCCAGGGTAAAGTTATATAACATTACGAGTACCTACATCACTTGCTAAGGCCAGCTATTATGCTTATTTGATTGAAATTAGGAGATCAGAACAAGATCTTTGCTGCCCAGCTATGGTGTCGAAAATGTGTTAAGTAAGCTTAGACGATGGAACAAGGAAATCATAAAGGCAATTATCCTTTGGTATAGCTATGGTGTGGAGGGAAAGAAATGATCATTTAACACATTTCTAATTTTTTATCAAAATTTTCTGTTAAGAAAGTTTGCCTTCGTGTGTTCAATTAACTTAATAGTTGCATTCATATAATCTGCTGTTGTTGTAACGGGTTTATAAAGATATTATTTCTCTATAAACAGATAATGTCCAAATGATAAAAATTGAATGCGTAGTAGTTAAAGGATCCACAGCATAAAAACTAGATGTGATTGAGGAAAACTAATATTATTTTTGAGTTCAGCGAGGTCAGTACCCATAAAAGCCGTAGCAAAAATTTACACATCAAAACTTTTTTAAACGCCGGCCAGTGTTAATGTTGCAGTATTTCCTGCGTTTAATTAGTCCTATTATCGTTCTTTCTTACAGTTTTTATTAAATAGTGAGCGAATTTCCTTTCAAACTTAGGTTAGGAACTGATCGTTTTTGTGCATGTGAGAAATGAGCATATGAAAATGTCAAAATGCTTTGTATCTGACTTCAAATCTGGCTATAAGACATGCCAGTTAAGACTTTTCATTCATTTCTCAAAAGTTGGGGAAACAGTTCTGAAGAAGGGCAAAGTTATATTGGAAAAAATGTAGAGAAGTTAATGAATATTTGTCTATTTGTGATAGACATTTGTACAAATATTTTATCAAATGCAATCTACCCACTCGAGATTGGCGAAAAGGATGTGGAAATTGCGAGAAAGAATTAAAAGTTGAAATCGTAATCATTGTCACAAGCTTCTTTAAAGTTTTCTTCGTATCCGAGAACGAACATTTTGTACAGACAATTGTGTTCAAGAAGAAAATTGTGATAAAATAAAACGCTTTGAATTTTTGTAGTAATGAACCAATAGAATATTATTATCAATCGGAATCAAATTCAATGGGTTTACTAAAACCCAAACATTCGTAATAATAAAAAAATTACGCACGTTTTTACATACTTTTGAGCCGTAGTGATTCGTATTTTGATACCTTCATGGAACTTCATGCACCATGAGGGTATGGAAAAATAAGTTCCCCGAATCAATGTTTTTATCACCATATTCCTCAATTCTGTCTAACATAAAGTAAATTTGTGTAAAAAAGTGTTTTGAGAATCCCATTATTTTATCAGTTATTACATTATACGTGCACAAACAATGACATTTTGCTGATCAATATTGCACGAGGATGTTATACCATTCTCCGTGAATAAATTATGCAACAATGTGGTTTGCACTCTAAACAATAAACAGAAAGAAATCCGTTAATATGGCGAGGGGAAAGTGTTGCTTTTCATGAATAATCTTACTGTTACTGATATATGTTCGAAAAATAAACAACGGACGACAACGTCATGTATGTAAAATGACGCAACAGCTACCAGTCCAATTAATAGCGTTGTATCTTAATAGTATATAACGGCCTTTCGAGTTAGGTTCATAAAACGAATCGTGTATATTCTTGCCAGCAATTACAAATGTAATTAATGTATTTTCATTACCTTCACATGAGAAGCATCCGTGTGCAGAAAGAATGGTCTTTAATCAACACACTAAAGACATATCCAGTAGAAAAGTTATAGGCTTCTTTGGAAACAAACGCATCCATACTCTAAGAAGAAGACATAATTCTTTAAGCATCTACCAGCAGCCAAGTATCAGAATCGCTTTGCTTTCCTACACCCACTCATACCACTACCATTGACTTGTTGCCCTCGCTATAGCTTGAAACTACCTCGCACCTGGGCGGATCTGACAGTTAATTAATTTCTTCCCTCAAGGTCGAAATTCTCAGAAACACGCACTTACACACCGGCTTTGAAGATTACACTTTGCTTTATTTTTCCTTTCACACTTTTCAATTTCCTTATTTTACACCCCGATGCAAATGTGTTTTGGCTAATCTATTCGAAATGGATGAACAAAAAAGATTTCACTTGTTTCAAGAAAATTACATCTTTTCATGTTTCTTTTTCATCTGATATATATATATATATATATATATATATATATATATATATATACATATATATATATATATATATATATATATCTGATAATATATCTGACAACTATTACATGATATGCAATACCTACTGATCCATTTAAATCAATATATTTAGGAATCCCTATACTCATGGCTGTTGGAAGCTAGTAATAGAAGACACAGTAACAATGAATAATTAAAATAGATTTATTTGTTCGAATTTATTGTAATAATAGCAATCTTTTTTAACTTGTGTGTCTACACAGACGTAACGCGTCTCCAAGCCCCAGAGGGGCGTTGAGCGCTTCGCACTTTTTGGAGTAGTCCTCCGTTAATTTCTGCGCGGGAGTAATCCTCCATTAATAGTTAATTTTGTCCGTCACGATTCGATCAGTTGGATAGGGCTTAGGACACTTCACAGGGATTGGACTATCCCTTGTTAAGCAGCCAAACTGGTTTTGCCGGAACAAACTTCACATGAGATTGCCCAGGAGTCGAGGGGAATCGATCCCGGGCCTCAGTGGTGAAAGGCTAGCGACTTCGCTCGGAGCCATCGTGCTAGCCATACTAATATTTAAAACAAAATACTGAACATACTGTCATGCACAAGCATAGTATTACATCTCAAAAGTTGTCATTTTTAATAGAACCGGTGTTACTTTGAGGGAACCAGAAGAATTCGCTGCCAAAGGCGAAGTGTTTAGTCTATAAACCAACATTCTTGTGAATTATCTTAAAATGCTTTATTCTTACTATATTAATGTCTTAACATACATCTTAACATATCTAAAACTGACGACTGATGAGATGGGACATTTCTTAGGACACGATATGTACCCTGAACAATAAGGAAGCGTAATATTCAACCCAAAACGTTTCAAAGCAGCCACAAGGCACTGACTTTTGTGCATCTATCATTTATTGCGGTCCATGGCCAGAAAAGGTACATATTTGTATGCTGTTGGGCCGTCAAGTTGGTAAACACGCGTGTCTAGACGTCGCGTCACTGGTGTCAAATAGAGACCGGTAATAGTACATTCCAAGCAATTGCATCTGAACAACCAGTTCTTGCAGATAAGGCGGTAGGAGCGGAGCCCTGATCGCATACTCCATAGCACCCCGAACATTCGCGGTGCGGGAGAGGTAGGTGATGGGGTTGGCCATGACAGACAGCAATGCACTCAGATCTGCCCAGTTGCGAGGTAGTTTCAAGCTACGTTGAGGGCAACAAGTCATTGGTTGTGGTGTGAGTGGTTGTAGGAAAGTAAGGCGTGTGGATGATTCTGGCGCTTCAAGAATTGACTCCTCCTTATAGTACGAATGCATATGTTATATGTTTCCAAAGAAAACTAAGATGCTGGATAAGTCTTTAATATATTCATTAAATGCCACTCTTCCTACATATGGATGCTTGTAATGGAACGGCAAGGGGGAAAGAAAAAAAACATATGTCCAATTTTATAGTTGTAGGACGAAGCCGCAAAAAGTTCGAACTATTTCAATTTAAAACAATTAAAAGAATTCCACAAAAATCAGCCGTGCGGTATTTTTATATGCGTACTTTGCTCCATTTGAGAAAAAATAAAAATGTTGAGCCATTGTTGAGACAAATTTGAATATATCACGGTTTCATTTAAAGTACCCCCAAAAATCAAATTGTCCGTTGCAAATTCATGAGGCCGCTACATCAGTAATATTTAGGGGAATGTCAATTCTAATGAAAATATCTAATCCGCTAGTACTGTTCAAGGACCATCAGAGAGACGTTTTGCCGCACACAAAATTTTAAGTACAAAACGTGGTTTCCTGCCGAATAATCTTTTTTTCGTGCCAGCATTACATAACATTCTCTAAACAACATAGTTAATAAGCGAGAAAGTGATAAGTTAGAGCTCAGGGTACAATCTGTCCCACCTAACACTACCACCGCTGTGTAAAACTGCGGTGAAACCATAGAAAAAATCTTATTCTGTAATAACACTCAACATCGGGGTACGGTTCCGAATTTTTAAGACGGTCAGAAAATCTGACTTCACCACCTCTGGCAACGCAACTAAAATCAGGTCAAGCAATATCAGAGAAGAAACATATTTGTTCCACAATAAATGTCACGTAGGTCATATTATATTAGTAATGAGTGGGTTAAATGAACGACCCACATTCAGAATTGCGACTTAACAATAACTTTTCCAACTATTGAATTTTTGGAACGTATCGCACAGTATATTGATTAAAGAAAAGTTAAAAGTTACGAATGTATTGGTCGAATGATGTTTTTATGTTCGTTGTACTGACGAATTGTTAAATCATATCTTGTACAAACTCTCTTCTGAATTGATGACATATTACAGGCATGTGTTACTACTAAGAGTTACTAAGAGATACTAAGAATTCAAACTTTCTAACATTTCCTTCCCAGAAAAATTATCAATGTAATTACTTTCTTCTGATTTTGAAACATGAAAATATGTCTACTCTAAACCCCAAACTTGTTTTGTTTCTCAGAACGACGTTCGCCATCAAGAGTAGCTGCCTGGACACCAGGAAGTGCGTCTGCAGATTGAGTAAGTGCTGATGGGCGTGCCGCCCATGACGTGTTGACAAAACATTGTTCGCGAGTAAACGGCCTCCAAACGGAACGGCCACGCGCTGCATTTGTCACGTCTTCGCTTGGCGTGAGATGCGTATTACAGCATCCACCCGCATCATCCGTCTTTGCGAGTGTAGCCTTGGGGGGCCGGCTCCCGTGCACAGAAATAGACTGCGATTGCTGCGCTCTTGGTCCTCGCGAGCCACGTGAGCGCAGTCGCCGCTGCTGCGTAGAAAAGGCGATCTCGAGGTTGGTGAAGTCGTGGTGACGGGCTTAGAAATGTTCCCGCTAATGTTGCCTCTTTCCGCAACAGCTAGTCGTGTGTCATGTTGCTTGCGTTTTGCGTTTTATACTGGGTGGATTTTACCCACTGTGTTTCTTGAGGAATTAACTATTGCTTTCTCGTCAATATTGCATTAGCCATTTTCGAAGTTATAGGCGTCCAGATTTTAAATGTAACCAAATGTAATGTAAATATACATTAAGTAGGAATTAAACAATTTCCCCCCTATTTCTAGCTTTCAATTTCCTTCTCGTTACTATTACTTCTTTCGATTTAATCTATGTCGTGTGTCTCAAATTCATTTATCAACGCAAACAAGCTGCGAAGATTGTTTTCAAAAATTAGAAAAACAGTCCAAAATGTCATGCATAATTTTTTATTTGTGTAATTTTCCCGGAAAATAGAACATATATTGAATAAAAACATACAATTCAAGTAAATGAAGTATATGCCAAGAAAAAATTTAAAGGACAAAAGTATTCATCTCAAACCAAACATGCGTTTCCACAATCTTTTAAACTATCGAATGACTCCAGGTTACTCTTTCCCTTCTACCCTCCTTAACAATGATCTCACCATTTTTGTTATCACCTTTTAAATATTTCTATATTCCGAAAGCAAAAAAAAACAGCAACATTCCAAAAGCAATTTTTTAATATGCGTTTACTAATATAATTCATTTTTTCATATTTTTTACAGTCACATTCACTCTATAAGCTTCTACTTTCTAATTATAAAAGTTTCCATTCCTTATGAGAAGAAATAAAAAAAGTGGTCAAAAAATAATGTTATACACGGTTATACAGGGAAAGCAAACTTACAGAAATCAAGCATGCATCAATCATGCAGTGTAATGATGCTACTCATGAATACTCATGATAGAAGGTCAGTCATATTCTATACTTATGTGCTAACGTTTTTTACCTTTAATAATTATTCCATGTACAGATAATCCGAGTAATTTTTAATCAAACATTTTTATAATATTTTAGATTTGTATAATAAATGCATATCTACTTTCTCTGACGGGCTCAGTCGATTTGTGACTCAATGTCATTTTCATTGTTTAGTATCTACAAGCAGGCTAGGCGGAAAACACTTAAGAGTAGGATAGGCACTAGTGTTTGACAGCACCTGCAACTCTGCGTTAATGTGGTAAGCGTACTGCTGATCGATCAGGAATTTCGTGGGATGTACGAAAATCTATAAATCGCTTAGGACGAGATCCGCACTGTATGGTGGATGATTTAACAGTCCAGCGGTTTTGCTGCAAAATATCTAGTTTGCTGAGTGATTTGAGTCGTGTGTGGTCGATCCTATGACCATACACCCTACAGTCCGGATATCACCCCTCTGGTATTTCAATTTTGAAGTGTGAGCTTTCTAGTTACCAAATTTCATATTGTTTCTTCAAAATAATGGTAGTGGGGCTTGATGAATTATCAATTGATCTTATAAACAGTTTTGAAAGTATAAACACTAAATTTGAGTAATAAATTCCAAGCAATACAATGAAAGCGTTTATGCCGTCATTTGTTCAATCATTCTTAAAGACCAACTTACATTGGTCTTGGTCATTCTGTTGAGCGAGTATCAATTCACCTGCCGAAAGCATTCCACGTATCGTTGTCTGGCAAGTGAAGCGAAGCTAGCGAGTTCTTTGAAATTGGAAGTGTGTTTTGGTTTTTTGAAAAGATTAGTGAGTGGATATAAACGCAATATTCAGCAATTACTTGACACATGAATCCGTTTACAAAACGTTTTCAGTTGTTATAAAGTGTACAGTACATGTCGTACAGTCCATTGTAACATGAAGTATAGACCTTTGGAAATACTGGTATAACACATTTCAATTTCTACATTCTCAGAAATATGTTTAAGTCAGTAAGAAGTGATTGCATTGTTCCCGAATTTGTAAAGTCTTTCTCGTTTGATTAGTCTTTGAGAATAAATACTGAACAATGTGAAACAATATTTTCGGGCTTTCCGATTTTCCATGAAACACCTCAATGTATAACATTTTTCTTTTGATACTTTTCTACAGATTCTTTTGTGCGATGTAATCGAAAGAGTTGAGCTAGTCAACTTAATGTTTCTTCACCCAGTAGGTGACAAAGTATTTGCAATGGTCCTCGTACTACGCAAAGTTCGTTAAACAATGTTAATATCTCTTTAAAGGATACTCATGTTACACCTCATGCAAATCCAATTTAGTTTGAAAGACCGAAGCAGAGAGCAGGATGCGTTTTATAAACAAAAAAAGGTTTCAAGCTAAGGAACATTCATAACCGTACACTCGGCGAGGTTAAAAAAATGAATCCCAACCAATGAATAGTCACAGAAATGTGGCTATGTGCTAATGTAGCAACATGTAATTATGAAAGATCTCTTAATCTAACGCCCATTAATCGACCATTCTCCGACTGAAATATGAGCGAAAAATGTTATTTTATCCACGTGCCCTGCGCAACCTCTCTCCGCGCCGCACAGCGACCGCGCGGAGAGCTCCGGGAGCGCAGCGGGCGTCCGGGAGGAGGGCTCAGCGCCCCAACCTGCGTCCCCATCTCGTAAACCTCTCCAACCACACAACCTCCTCTCGCCCCTCCCCCTCGCCCGCGCAAAGTGCGCGTTAAGTGATCGAGGCGAGAATCGATACTTTATGCGAGGTTACGGCCGCGACGCAGCAGGTGTGCACGGTGGCGTTCGCACGAGGAGCCCCGGGGCTCCGGAGACGCCCTCCCCCCTCTTGCAGGCTCTTCCCCCGCCACACCCTCCGCTCGCCGCCGTCCTCGTCCCCGCCCGTCCCCATCCCGTCCCCACCCCGTCCCCGCACCGCCCCCGCCCCGTCCCCGCCCCGTCCCCGCCCCGCCCCCGCCCCGCCCCCGCCCCGTCCCCGCCCCGTCCCCGCCCCGTCCCCGCCCCGTCCCCGCCCCGTCCCCGCCCCGTCCCCGCCCCGTCCCCGCCCCGTCCCCGCCCCGTCCCCGTCACGTCCCCGCCCCGTCACGTCCCCGCCCCGTCACGTCCCCGCCCCGTCACGTCCCCGCCCCGTCACGCCCCCGCCCCGTCACGTCCCCGCCCCGTCACGTCCCCGCCCCGCCCCCGCCCCCACCCTAACCTACCCTGACCATCCCCGCCCCCCGCCCTTCACGCCCAAGCGACGACGCGACGCGGCGCGCGCGGGTTTATGATCCCGGAGCCTTGGAGCGTTGCGATTCGGCTGCCATAACCGTAAAATCTCTACATTTCGAACTTAAGTGATCGTTTGCTTCTGGAACTGTTATTTTTACAAGGTACGCCAAAAAATATCAATTTAGAGATACACCGAGACACGAAATTAAAAAATAAGTGTTTCGCACATCCTAGTTCGTGTGAAACTCGAGTGCTAATACTTAACTGACTTGCCAATCTGCTCTTCCCAAGAAATATGTCTTTCTCAAAATGGCGAACTCGCATCCTTCAGGGATAGATTAAATTTTCCTACAGTACCTGGGTAAAAGAAACTACGCGTCGTATATCGCAACCATCTCCTGTGATTCACATTTTCCCATTTACACCTCTTACGTGAACTGGAACTATTCATTTCTGTTCAGTGCTCCCTTTAGCATACAGAGAAAATATCATTAACGTGTATCTTTAATTACTTGTATGTGAACTTAAATTTGCACATAAATACACATAAATACCCATTGCACAAAATAAAACCTGAAACTGTTTGCGTGAAAGACTTTTGCATTGGCACACGGCAATTTTTCTTACTTGTGGAGCCAGTTGTGTCCAGGTAGGGCGCCGGGGTCGTGTAAGTTGTGCTGTCTTGTTTGGCTTCAATCTTTCTTACGTCACAACGAAACTTTTCCACTGAACTCCCTCATCTCTGTCCACGGCTAATATGTTATTCAAATTACATATAACCATATCAAACAAAGATTAAACATTAATGTGATGGTATGAAGTTTTAATTTCCACGTCGGCAATACAAAAGATGTACATAGGTGGGTGGCATTCCAAAACTTTTCCACCACTTACTGTTATGAACGAGAGAATTTGAATATTGTAATATTTTGAGGAAAGGTAGAAATGTAGGTACTGATAATTTAAAGATTATATAAACGCTGGTATATAATAAAGTGTACATGGACGTTGCATAGCACGGTCAAGTGGCACATAGTGCTGGTATGTTTGGTGTCACTCCAGCCTCCAGCCAGACTGACCCAACTGACCTTGCTACCACAGAACGAAAACTGAATAATTATACAATCTTAGGCACATTTAATATAGAGTCCGATTTAAATGTAATGTCTGTTCAAGACGACGAGCTGAAAGGAGAGGGGGATACTCCCTTCCAATCGGGAGCTTCAGTACCAAGTCGTGACCAAGCTGTCAACTAGATGAGTGGCCCCCTCTCCTTCCAGATCGTGACCTTAAAAAGACACTACATTTAAATCGGACTATAAAACGTAATAGTTAATTTCTCCACGTCTGTTCTCACACGTCGTATAGTCCAGGGAATGTAGGTACTTGTGTGGAACTGCGAATATGGCACAAAAAAGAAAACGCCTTGGGCTTAGCAACGCCAAACGAATTTTTTTTAATACAATTCAACAGCATTTCTTTCCATAGCAACGATGTTCAGCCTTCAATATCCTTCACCCTCACTCTTATAAACAAATTTCGTAAAATTAACTAATCCTGAAAAATAGTCAAATAGATTTTAGTTATCTTATCAATTAACAGGATGATTTATTTTCTTTCCTGTAATTTTTATATTATATGTACAGTATTTTTATCAAACAACCCGTACTGATTTTTACCTTTTCGTAACTTGCTTTCTCTACGGTTGCCTAACAGTTTATTAAAAATGTTTTCAGAAAATGATAACAGCAAAACCTCTCTTCAAACGGCAATTTTCGGGGAAAACTGCGAAAACCTTTTAGAAAAAACTTTATTAGAGCGTTTCTAAAAATGTTGCATTCTGAAATCTCTTTACCACAAAATCCTTTTCAGGGAATACGAGAAATATTGTGAGGTAAATATATAACTTGGCTAAAGAGTGCGTGCTAATAGTGTCAGTACTCTTTATGAATAATAAAACCAGTGAAATGAAATATTTAATCCCTTTTAGTGATCTACAGTTGAACTCAAGTAAAACTAATTTCAGTTTCATTAAATGCTAGAACATAATCTTTAAGATAGAAAATAAACAAACTAATGTGAATATTTATGACGAATATGTACCATGTTGCGTTACGAAACATAACATCTTATCACAATACTCAATTAGTTATTGAACGCGACCTAACGCGGCGGTGTTTCTTAATTCTTTTCTCTCGTAATCTGACACTAGGTCTTACGACAATTATTTTGTAAATACATGTTATGGATCAATTTCTATTTATGAAAGAATACTCTCACAATATGCTTTACGGTTGAGTAATATTTTAAGGGTATTAAAGAGAAATTTAATATTATTTTTGACCAGCTTTAGAATATTGATGTAAAGGTAATGTGTTGTTGGCATTCACATACTAATGGAAGTTGACATCGGCTTGACCAATATTTTATTTGCTTTGGTATTCTGTTTTTAATATCTGCGAGTTTTACACAACTCGAATGTGCAAAAGTCCCGATTCAAATCTACCAGAATGTTTCCGAAACCATAACCAGAAACGAAACTTAATGTTTAATAAGTAAAACAAATTTGACTTTGACATTTTGCAATACTCAAGAATTACTGAATACATTACTGTAATAAAAGACTATAGCCTAAAACTTTGCGTGTGTTTTATTACAAATGTCGATTGCCTTTTTTTCGAGATAACTATTGAAATAATTGCTCGTCATTCAAAAATCAAAGAAAGAATAAGAAAGTTCAATATAAAAACTTAATAACATAATTTCGCGCACAAAAAGACCACCTACTAAGTAAAACTTCAGTTTCGTTGCCTCTCACTGTACCGAGTACGCACAAGGTCAGTTGAGAATACTAATAACTTGCGTTTTTGTTCCTTATATCATATGCCAAGGAGTTGAAACAAAGTTTGCGTCACTCCATCACTGATTCCATAGTGTGTGATATTAATTTATGGAACGTTGTCCCGAAACGGATACGCATTCAACCGAGCAACCAATTCCATTTACGACTGCTGCTCGTCACTGAACCTCTGTTAAATTTTGAGCTGTGTGATATATGATTATACTTCTTTTATTACATCAGTATAAGCTCTTAGAAACCACGAAGCGACCTTGAGGCTTGAGGATTTTAAACAGTACGGGAAAGAACAATATTAATAGTAAAAAGTTGCTATCGATATGGATAGTAACGACAGTATCGTTACTATCAATATCGATAGCAACAAGCGTGAACAAATTAAGTAAAAGAATGAAGTAAGAACCATTCAAATTGACATTGAGAACTCTACGAAAGAAAATATCAAAAGTAGCTAATCTTATAAAACCATTTAAAAATGTCTTAATATGCTCGGCGTGCTCGGCTTAATATGCGGTGCGTGCTCGACCTTGTGTCTTAACATCAAAATTTCAAAAGAAAAATTGTATGGTCTAAATAATGAAGGGAATCTTCTGAAGAAAATAAATTTAAAATATCAATTATTGAATTCCAATTATGTAATGCGTCGTAAAATATGAAAGTAGGAAAGAAGAAAATATGAAGAAACTGTATATTCCTTGCATTCTTCATGATTTAAGCTTAATATAACAGTTGCGATTTTATTAGGTCTGGACGTACGCGAATTACGAGCTACAGAAGAAATTAGAATGAATTACTTCAACATATTACTCTATCTGGATTCTTGCGAACGTTCTGGATGTAGTAAATATTAGTTTCAACTAGTGGCTCTATAACAATCACATACTTTCTCGCACCTGCGTCATTCTTTTAAGCGTTTTTTGTTCTATCTGTGGACAAAATGGAAAGAAATGGAGTGGTTTTGGAGAAAATATATTTTTTTTATAATTTTCATTATCTTCAAACAGAAATTGTCGAAACCTAAATTTCTGAAAGAAAAATTCTTCATGGCATTTTTAAATGTTTTGTAAAATTTTGAAAATACTGAGAGTTCTTCGAAAATGGGACTAGCGCCACTTTTTTCCGTTCTTTCATATACATGAGGATACAATGTAAATAATATTGAAGTCATATTGGAAAAAAATGTTTAAAAATTGCCTATATTTTACGCAAAATTACGCGATGGAATATTATACAATCTTTCTTCGTGTATTATAGAAGTGATTAATTCAACCCTTCGAAATATTATTCACGTTTCAAAAACAAATTTTCAGGGATGAACAGGACCCCAGCTAAACAGCACTCTCCCATAATTTTTTACGTTTTATTTACTGAAAATTTAGGATCTAATTTAAAATTTTTTATAAGCTATCAGAAAAAATTGTCTTAATGATAAACATAAGGATTTAATATTGTACAGAGTATCTCTTATCAAATTATTTGAATCGGAAAGACATCTATATAATGCGAGATATTTTGAATCGTTCTAGATTTCACTTGTCATTTGCCGATTTCCCAGATTTTGATATGGCCACAATCTGAGGTTCGTTCCACTGGCTAAGAAATTCTGGCCTCGAAGGGTGGTGTTGAAGACAGAGGCGGTGAATTCAAATCCCTTTCGCGGGAGTTCTTGAAGTACTTGGCATTCATTAAGCCCGTTATTATATAAGTTCCTATATTATTTGGATGTGTTTCGAGATCAACAAAGAATAGGCATGTTGAACTCCTTGATCATTCCATGTCAGATTGTGTGAAAGTTGTAATCCAATTTGGAACGGCGAGGCTCTGAACAGTGTGCTACATAGAGACAGTGTTGTGAATGAGTTATCAGTCTAATACTGCTGTACGCTTTTTGTCAGAAACAGCAAACAAAAGTGCGGACGATAAAGTTGCCTCGAATATCAAAGTTCAACAAAGAATTATGGGAGCCTTTATAGGTGTACTGTAGTGAACAGTCGACTTGTTGTTACACAGAATGTTTCGTTGTTTCGAATGTTGAATTAAAGATGTGTTCTAATGTGTTAATTTATCGTTATTTACAACTTATTTAATTGATATACTGAATGATTATCTGTACTACAAGAAATTGGTGAAAATAATATTTGTAAACATCGTCGAATTATGGAAGAGAAAGAGTTTGTACTAGGCCTGTTCATTCTTGAGTGTACCACTGCAAGTAGTCAATTCAAGTTTAGATGTATTTTCACATTCTGCACGTTTCTGATAATACGTGATCGGAGTGGAGTTAGCAAGACAAAACTCCAAAAATGCAATCGACGGTCCAAAATCTGTTGTAGATTACGGCTTAAGAGAATTTTGTGGTTATACCTTATTTTAAAATGTAAGCCCATCTTTTTTACAGTATAATAGCAATGAATTGAAGAACGTGTAGATTACAGATTTTTGCAACGTATAATAAATAATAACCGATATCCTTGAATCTAAAAATACATTTACAAGCGGAAATCAATAATAAATCATTTTCAATATCTGAAAATTGTCTTTGGCCCTACAACACATGATCCCTTGTTAGGAAAGTCCGTAGAGAAGATTTTCCCGTTTTCGTTCATGCGTATGTACTCTGCACAATAATCCCAACGTGTATTTCTGTCTAGAAGATGGGAGATGTGCGGGCTTTCACGTGAAGTACACTCATTTGGTATGACACCACTTATCATAAACAGACACTTGAGTGTTGGATTCAAGGTTTAAGTGACGGGAACTCCGCATCTCACAGTTAAATATTCACACATGTATACATTACAGACTACATTACTAATTTCCAATGAACGCATAAATTGAAAGAAAACCATGGCCATTTCAGAAGTTTCTATTATTTTCGTGAGATAATATAAAAATAATTATTAAAATAAAAATTAAGAAAAATAAAAAAATTAAACAGTTTCAATTTGACTGAAAATGCAAATATTTCATTTTGTTATTACATCTATTCTCAATCTGCGCATTCCGATTTAATGAGTGCAGTGCGTCCCTACTTTCGTCACAGCTGACGTCATGCGATAGCGAAAGAAAAGAAAGATGCTCCATCCATTAAATATTTACTATTCACGTTTTGCGTTATGGAACAGTGACTTGTTGATATTCGTGTGCAAATAACTATTACAAGGATACATTATATATATGAATTTATTATGGATAATTAACTTAAATTGTAAAGCATATACTTTACTATGTTATTGCAGTATTCGTAAATACAGTTTTTGTTAAAATATTTAGTGTATTTCATAGTTTCAGAAGAATATTTTATTGGTTTTTGAGGTTCTATTACTGTGCAATGCACGTGCTACTTTTTGGAAGAGAATATAGTTTGATTTTGATCAGCATTTTTCCTGCTGCGGGGTACTTCTCAGTACTTCAGCTCTACTCCAGAGTTTATAGTAGTTGAGCCAATCATTACATTTTCAAGTAGACGTCTCTCAAACCCCTAATAAACTTAATTTCTTATTGGAATCAAAAATTGCTACAAAATACTCAAATCTTTCAAATAAATCGTGTTTTCTTAGCATGAAAACATTCAACTTACTAAAAAAAATGATTTTTTTGAACGCTATTATAAAGAGCTGAGACTTAATACGCGTTTTGAAAATTCAAAATCCACAACTGGAAACCGAGAGACATCAAGTCTAGACAACATTGTTAGCACTCTCTCGTGAAGGTGACTGTGAGAGGAAAGTCGTCGCGTCAGATTGCCAGGGGGCGTCGTAAACTCAGCGCCTAACTGCGCTCGGCGGATGGCAGCGACACAGCGGGAGCGGCATGCCATGGCACGGCGCGAGTTCGCGCACCAGGTAGAGGGAGACTTTGCCACGGAGGCAATACACAAAACGGATGCGACAGGCGGTAAGAAAAATAACAAGGTCAGGGATACCAAAGAGAATCACAACAAGCACGTTGGTGTGCACAAAAGTAAAACTTCAGTAAAGGGTCAAGGCGGCGACCGAAATCAAGAGGATCAAATCAAAGAGCGAAGCGGTGAAGAACAGAGAATAATTATGTTTGTAGAGAACACAGAGACAACTGTATCTAAATAATGGTTAATAAGGCTGTTGAAAGGAAAGAAAATTACATGAAAAAAATAATGAAAGATGTATAAAAAATTAAAACGAAATAAAAATATCAAAATAAATGTTTAGTTCGAAAAAGTCAAATACGAAGAACTGCGATTAAAAGGAATGAGAAAACTGTGAAAGAAATAGATAAAAATGAGAAGACTATAAAAAAGCAGATACAGTATAAAGGTTCATAGTGAAGAAAAATGCCTATAAGAAAGAAAAGATGAATATGAAAAGAAGGAATAAAAAAGTAGAAAGACAATTATTAAGATTTAGGAGCGCTTCAAAATTCAAGGTCATTGGCGTTCAAGTCAAATTATCGTAAGAACGCGCATGAACTATGACATATACAAATAAACATTTTTAAAATACAAAGAAAATATTTATGATGAAAAACAACTGTATATATTGTCTAGAAGTAAAATTAAATATTTGGCTGAACAGGAGACAGGTGAACACTTTAAAGTATAAGACCTGTTAATTGGCATTAACTTCGCCTCACAGATTATCTTATAAAGACCAATCTCTCTCGTATAAAAATGAAAGGCTTACCAAGAGAGGGTTACCAAGCATATATCCTACAAATGCATCAAGGTTATCCCTTAGACGACTGTCTCTTACATTATCACAGTGCACGAGAGTATGTTTTACAGTAAATCTATTCTGCAGTCATCGCAGAACTCGGAACTCGGGGAACATTTTCGTCGAACAAGTGGCAGTGACCGATTCGAAGGCCTTTACGATTTATCTCCTCGCATCTATCACCACGAAACTAGGATGCTCAAGGTTTTAGAGAGTCCATTATTCTAAGAGACGAAAGGAAACAAAGAAGAGAAAGAAAAATGAAAGATCGAAAATGACGAGAACAACCCAGACAAAGATAAGAGAACCACAGACGTGAATGCACAAAAATCCAAATAATATCAAGTAACACAGAGATCCTTAAGAAATTAAAACGCACAAGTTGAAACTCAATCCCATTCGAAGGTTGAGACGGCGAAGTTGCTTCAACAAAGGCCAGCCGCCTCTACGCTAGACGCGCGGCGTGGCTCTCAAAAACAGCCGGGCGCGGCACACAGAGAATGTTCGTGTCCGAGGCGAAGTTTTAGAACACAGCTTCCCGCCTGAAATATGGATGTTCTTCCTCTAAGAGTAAATAAAGTGAAGTGTTATCTGCCTGCCGCTGCGTGTTGTCCCTCGAGCCATACGTTCTCGCACAAGCAATCCAAAGAAACGAATGTGGCTGCCTCAAGGGATTTTGTGGGATGTGGGGGGAAAAGCGCAACATTTAAGTGAACATTTAGTAAAGAGATTTTGAAAAAGTAACTTAAAATTTAACAATGTTGAAACACAATGCTTAAAATGTAACAATGCTGTAGAAAGAATAAATTTTCAGTTGGCTAATTACGTCAAAAAACCTTCACAAAAAAGAACGGAGTAAATATAAATTCATATTTTTATTTTTGATCTGTTCTCATTTTAATACTTTGAATATGAGAGATCCCAGAATTTTTAAAATTTGATTTTGATCTAAAACCTCAATGAAACATTATATATTACACTTTTATTGGAATAGAATTGTGATAGCCTAGTTTGCTAAGGCAGTAGTGCCGTAGCGGCCTTGTACTGAAGTATCGTGGGTTCGAGTCCCGCCTCAGGCATAATTGTATTGGTCTGTGTTTCTGTGTGTGATTGTCGACGATTATCATTTCACCTCATTCCCCTAGGGCTGACAACACTGGGTGTAAAAACGGATACAGCATGAAAATTCTGATCCCCTATCAAAAAGTCACGTGCACCCACCCTCGATAAATGAGTTCCGGAGGGTTGCGGGTGCGCGTGGTCCCAAGATTAATTAACGACCACAAAGTATTATTATTAGTAGTAGTAGCATTAGTATTAGTATTAACCAGGTTGGTTGCAACCGGGAGTAGGCTTTATAATCAAGTGACTCATAACATCTTTGTCGTGAATTATAATAATAATAATAATAATAATAATAATAATAATAAAAACAATAGCAATAATAATAATAAAAACAATAGCAATAATATAAAACACTTAAACATTAAATTTCTTAGTGGAATTGAGAAAAAACATACATTTTGCTGTTTTTGACTGTTTAGTTTGGATATTAATGAGCTTCAGAATTAAATCAACTACTTCTAATATTACACTATCTTCTTTCCAACACTGTAAATACTCGTATTCTCTAAAAAAATCTGTTAATTTACTAGCAAATTTTCTTCGTATTACTTTTCGCATCAATATTCACGAATGAGACATTTCAGTTTCCTTATTTCACAGTTTCTGTAAATTTCCTACCGTTGAGAAGTGTTTCAAAATTGGATACGATAAACCAAATGTGTTTATTGTTTAATGTTTTATTTTAGTTTTCCACTGCACTAACACTTGCTACGGAGTGTGAACTAAACACTGACATTACGAAAAGGCTTCCTCGGTCCTGGAGCCTCTGGAAAACTACAGAGAAGCGACGAAACGTAGAATTCAAATCGACAACCCTTTTGTTATGAGGTACAGAGCTGGTAAAATAGACATTAGAATCAGTCAACTAGACGGAATCACCCTTTCCCCAGAGAATAAAAATATAATTCAGAGATTGATTTAGTTAACAAAGTTATTTTTCACGTTCGTTGGTTTTATTAAACCATTCAAGATGGCCACTGAATGAAAGAGCGTAACCAGTGACACGGCGAAATGGAAAGGAGATCCCTTCAAGTCCCGGAAGGGTCAGCTCACCCACGGGACCAACAGGATGCGGCCGACGATTCCAGCCAGAGTTTTCCTCGCCCGCAGGTGATCATCCAAACAGATCCCCCCCCCCCCGAAGACACAACAACACTTGAGGTGTTGTTCTTTGTATCTTGACGTCACGGTCGCTTCGCACTTGTCCCGACGCACCGCTTCCCGAAAACGGGCTGAGTCACCCGGCGGGGATGATTCGAGTGCTCTGCGATTACGCGTTTCCAACAGAAGGCTCTTATAAGGTGCTGGATTCGTGCGGGATAATCTGCACCCTAAACCGTGAAGAATGAAAGAGTTATCGGGGTGGTCATATGAACTGAGTCAGCCTAATCACAAAGTAAATCTCTGTCAATGACTCGATGGGTTTAAAATGGTAAATTTGCGACAATATATATTTACTTTCACAGTTTGGTTTAGAAAATCATATATCCAGAATTTGAACCTCCCATTTTCATTGTAATTGCCTCAAAATAATTTGTTCAATACATACAGGATAAATTTGATCTGCAATAAATTTATATATACGTGTATTTTACGACCTCAAATATCGGTTGTAAAATACATGTTTAAGGTTCTATCCAGCTGTAAATTCGCATACACTTCCGGACTAAGACCTTTTAGTGCACTTCCGAACATGGTTAACATTGGATGCGGATGGAAACGAAACGCATGCAATTTTGAACTCGAAAATCGAATTGTATATTTAGAAAGAATGGATGTATAAAATAAAATTTTTTTAGGTTAGAATCTTTCGGGGTAAAACTTGCTAAATACTTCATGAATGAGATCTAGTTGTTCCGTTCCGAGATAATTAAAATATTTTAATTTTTGAAAGTACTTTACAATGAAGCCCCTACGACATTTCCAACATTTTCTGTACAACGGCTGAAACGTTTTTCTTGGAATTTTCCCTTCGAGTAGAATTTGTATTTATAAGTATTGTCTAGTTTCGATTTTCATTAAAACCACTGACGTTTAGAATTTTGAAAACATTTATAGATTTAAAACACTAAGAATTTTAGTTTAGAAAGAAGTCTGAGCTTTCCACTCAACCAAATTTCCCGATTTTTGCTTGAAATAAAAGATACGGGGTTCTGTAAGATTTATCACTGGGAGAAAATATGTGATTGACTGTTGATGTTATTAAATTTTATTACTGCGTGTTTTATTAAGCTCAAAAAGTGTTTTCAAATAATGATTATTATTGATGTGTTGTCAAGGATTGTGTAAATGGATTGTGTAAATGGTATGTTCAGCAATCGCCTGACAGATGTCTTCTTTCACCCAAATATTTAGTAATTATAATTATATATTCCGCATTACGTTTTTAAGGTAAGGTGAAAGCAGGATTTCTTCGCATATTTCCCTACAACATGTACATATCGTCGTAAATATAAAACATTTTCATCAGAAATTTTCAGAAACTGTTAAACTCTGTGTTCATAATCACCAGTAATTTTGTTGCTCCAAAATGTAAACTTCCCTCATTTCTCTAGTCTTTGAGCCTTGTAGTGAATGACCTGAAACTATATTTTCTGTTTAGTGAAAATGTAGAACTTATCTTTTCTTCAGCTACATCCCACACTATTTTTCGGTCAGCATCATTGTTATTGGAAATTTTAAGATATATTCCAACTTTCCACGTGATTTTTTCAACCATATGTATTCTTGTGGCTTGGATGGTCTTTGCGTAGATTCATTTAGTTACAGAACTTTAAATGATGTCAAACACTTGTTTTAAATCTGAGTAATTGTTGTGTAAGAGGAGGAAAAGATTCGATATGCCGCGTGTTCCCACTACTTTTATTATAGTCTTGCTTCTTTTGCGTGCATTGAATAAGATCCAAATAAAAGTGATTATACCATCAACCATTTATATTATGTAAATCTTTCAATAAAATTATTAAATCTTCAAATAAAAAATAATAATTAACATAACAGTATTTTATTTAAACTAACAATAAAGAGTTGAAATACAGAATCACACAGACACCTAAAAATAAACATTCTTAGAACATGGACAACAAAATATTGAACGTAAATCGTCGATTGAGGTACAAATACGGGAAAAGTGATTGAAAAACCTATCGCAGCAGTAAAAGATTCCAAATTAATGACATTTGTTTTTCAAATTAATGTAACCCGCGGGTTTCTGAGAGATTTCACCACCTATTTCAGCATTAAGCTTCTCATTTACACATCAGTTAAGCAAGCAATATCAATCCAATACGCAAATACTAAATGAAATCAAGAATTGGTAACGCTGGGAACTGAACCAAAGACTGCTGTCTGACTGCGATTGGGTCAGTAGTTAGCAGCACGGGCAACTTCCCGCCCTTTTTCATCTGTTTACTGTCTTTCTGAGACGACACGAAGGCTCCTTGTCAACGAAGTATATTTAATCCAGAGTAATCAAAGTAAAATTAAGCCAGAGGCAAGTGCAGAAACTATATCTTGTAACTTGGCTAGGAAATGACATTTCCCTTGAAACAATATTAATCTCACTCAAAGAAGTACCACTTTACAATCTTGATGGATAAACTACTGTTATGTAAAAATTAAATTGTAAAGAGTCTTTCAAAAAACATCAGCTAAACATTTCATATTTTCAAAAAGAATTTTGTAAATGTCTTACCTAATATTGCTCCAGGAAAAACTCGAATATCATACACTCAAGTCACCGGTGCTATGATCAAAATGCTGTCGAGATGGTCTACAACAGTGAAAGACCAATTCCCAACGACAAAGAATGAATCTATCCCTTCCAGACCCCTTCCCTTAGCGGCCTCGCTCTCTGGAAAGAGCCCTCTGCTGCCATGCCAATCCTACACACCCGGGGCGATGGTATGCGCCACGGAGTAACCTCGTGGGAGCAGCGCCGCGCCGCGCCCGCCTGCCCACGAGCCCACGTGAGCCCCCTCCGCGAGGAACGAGGGCTCTGGAGGAAGGCCTCTCGACCCCGCGCTGCTGCTGCGGCAGCGGCGGCGGAGGCGGAGGCGGCGGAGGCGGAGGCGGCGGCGGAGGCGGCGGCGGCGGCGGAGGCGGCGGCGGCGGAGGCGGAGGCGGCGGCGCACGTGCGGCGCGGGACCGTTCGCTCGGCCAACGCCAGTGTCAGTGCCAGCCCACCCACCCGCCCGCCCGCCGCGTTACGTAACACCCTCGGGCGGCGCGTGGTCCACGCTCGCGCCACGCCGGTCGCGGGGGTTATGGCTTTCAGCAGGTAATCGCCGCCAGGGTTTCGGGGCTACCTATTCGTGGGCAGCAAATAGCAGCAGGTCGTGGCAGTCGGAGCAGGCGTCGAGGTCGCGGGCACAAGGTGGCTGCCAAGTACCATTCCGGATTTCGTCACAATGACACACGTCCTTACGTTTTAATCTTACGTTTTACGTACCAAATTAGTTCTGGTACCTAGCAACTGACAATCATGTTTTATTGCAACAACATATTCTAATATTTCAATTTAGATATTTACAATTTTTATTTTTTGTCTATTACGTGTTTTAGAACATTACGTGTGGCGTGAGGGGAGGCAACGTAGACACTATATCCCCATGAAAAAGCTTATTACATAGAATGTAATGTACATATTTCAGTAGATATTCTTTAACTCTAAGACTTGTAGGAAGGCAGGAGCCTGCGCGATGAGTTTGCGGTCTGCAAACTATAATACGAGAAACCCAAGTATCTCTGGGAAGCGCCTCACAGGGGTGTCTCGTGACAGACAGTTCGCGATGTTTCTTCGCTCGCTTAGTTTTCCTTAGGGCGAAGTTTCAGCACCGCAGCCTCGCAGTCGCCGAATAAGAAACCCAAGTGTAGGGCCTTCTTTTACCGGGGTTAGAAATGTCTAATATTGTCGGGGGCATTTCAGAAGGCAGTGATTGGTCTCTGATCTTAAGTGAGTGAGTGCGTTGGTGCACGAAAGTTTGTGTGTGTGTGTGTGTGGGGGGGGGGTGCTGAATGCTATTGTTTTGTGCATGGTTCAAGCGTCATTAATGGGGCCGGGCGGCAAAACAAAAATATATGTTAATTAATTGTATTACTGAATGTAACTCGGACTCCCTAGAGAGGACGAAAACTAAATTTATGAGCATAGGTTTCAAGACACGCACGACGGTAACATGAACTAAGGCATAAAAGTGCAGTGCGGGTTGCGGGTGCGCCTTCTAAATAATATATCATGAGATTATAATATGAGTTGTGTCAGGGAAACAACTATTGTCCCAGGTGCGTCTCTCTAGTCCCTGGGGGGTGTGGGTTCCCCACGATGGGGGATTTTCGACACCAGCTTGTCAGCCACTGTTTGGTGGAGAATTCTAGCGGCCGGCTCCCCCAATCGGCAGTTCACTGTGTTTCCTTCCTATCTATACCAAACGAATGACGGATGAGTACCCTAACAAACGGATCAAGGAACGCGCGAATCTTTCCTTCCACGACCTTCTTTCTCCCTCGCTTCTCACTCTCACGGTTACCCTTCCACGCACTATTCTACCATACACGTCGGAAGGCCAATCGGGAACTCAGAGATTGGCCCGATTGAGGCGGAGTCCCGCTGGCGGAGATATCTGGAGGTTGGTAGTACTCGCAAGACGACATGAAGGTCAGCCCCGAATCTCACGTTCTACATGAAGAACACCGCGAGCTCCTGAGATATAACACGCACTACACTAATGGGACTAATGACCATAGCATTTGAAGCCTGGGAAAAAATCAATCAATCGTAGTAAACATGAGAAAAAAAATGGTAAAAAGTTGAAATGGAGCTGCTTCTTTTATAGATAAACGTCCTGTGTTAATGTTACAGAACAGAACAAATCCCACTTATTCAACACATCTTTTTGTATCTACAAAAAGTAATGAATACAGGGAACAACATATATTTTTCAGTGAGAACAATCATTTTGAGATGAATCACGGTCAGGAGAATATGTGCTTTGTCCAGGAAGAGATGAACATTACGTACTTGAAGATGCACCATCATTGAAAAATATTAACTTGGTTTGTAGAAAGAAGTAGACATAAATTCAAACACGTAATCCTTCAATAATCTTCATAAATGTCTATTGTAAGACTGTAATACATACATAGATGAGTTTGTCATTTACTAAGTTCTACAATAGCACATTAACCTTTAACAATGTAGGAATATGTTCTTGTCTGAATGACAAAAATTGCGCCAATAAATGTCTGACTTCAATTTAAATATTTTAGTCAGAGTAAATGGTCATTTCGTAGTTATTGGTTAAATTTAAACATATGGAAATATAATGATTCAAAAATGCTAACGAGAAAGATATAACGGCAAGAAGGAAAATGAAGTTAATTTGCCAAATGCATTCTACGTTTAGCTTAATTAAACTAATGTAGGAAGATGAGTTTTTAAGTATGTTATAAATATAATCTTCATCAACATGCGCATTATAATCCTTTCCACTATCTAACCATAAATATTTTATTTCCGTCCTCTTTTCGGCAAGCACGGTCCATATCTACAACGATCTCACAATCCACCTGTCCCCGGGCTCCTCCAACGAAGCCAAGAAAATTGCGAGCCACGTTGTGTGCGCAAAGTGCGAGATCCCGGAGACGTGAAGACGCTAAAGGTGGTGCGATCGCCAAAAGTCAAGGCGACGGCAGCAAGTGCGGTGGGCGGCGGCGGCGGCGGCGGCGGCGGCGGCGGCGGCGGCAGCGTCGCGACGCCGGGCGTCGGTGCGCGTGGGGGCGGCTCCTCCAATTACGGCGTGACTGGCGCGAACACGCCTCTCGGCGCCGCAGCCGCAGCCGCCGCCACCGCCGCCGCCGCGGAGACTTAACGAGACAGCCAAATTGCAGGGATCGCCTCGCTAACAGATGCGATAGCCGTAATTCTATTTCGAAGATCGCTATGCTTTCAGGTAATTTCGTCGAGAGTCTTCTTGTGTTTTGGTTGTTAGCGCTGCAAGGCCGCCGAGAGAGCGTCGAAGCCGCTGGCCGGCGAGAGGAAGCACGGACCCCATTCACTCGGCCCATGCAAATTATTTCGTGCAGGCGTTTGTAGCCGTATCGGTTGAATGCACTGGCAGGAAGAGGAAATGAGAGGTTAGCACGACGTGGAAGAAGGCCGCGAGTATGTAAATTTGGGGCCGAAAATAAGCGTGCCAGAACCACCTGCTTGTGGTGTAGCAGGTATCGATCTCTTCTTTGTTTTATGAGTGATTGAACTTGAACGTAGCGAGTTTTTGGAAATATTGAATTAAAATAATGAGCTTCACTTTAAAATGAAATTCTCACTGCTAATTATTTGAAGCAACCATCTTTGATTAATCAACAACTTTCTGTTACATCACTACCTTTTTGTAACTTTTCTATTTGCCACAATGGTAATAAGCAATTTAAAATGACTGTATAAGAAGAAACCGAAAAATAACAGAGTCATTGTCGGTTAACGAAAAACAAATCACCAAATCTTAGTTTGTTTTCTATGATGGTCTCTACGACACTGAAAAATAGATACTAAATTATGAATTAATAAGTTAGGAGTGTTTGCTATGCGATTCGCAAGTAAACTAATTGAATCTGTGCTAGGGATCCTCTAGAAAAGCACATGAAAGAGAAACTTTCAGATTAACGACGTGAAGATAGTTAATGTAAGTCATTAAAGGAATTGTATCATGAAATTCTACAATGAAAGCTCTTATTATAAGCAAATGGAAGGATCTTTTTCTGAAATCAATACTTTCAATATTCCAGTAGGATTCATTTATTTCATTGCCATTTTTCTAGAAGTCTGATATTGTAGCCAGACCTTCAAATGATTTGCAAAAACAGCAAAGGGCGTATAAATAATTGCAAAAGCTTTTAAATGATATATTACACACAGCTCCACGAAGAATCCATCTTCTGTCTAGTTTATCTTCTTTCTTTTTTGTATTAAGGAGGAAACTGTCAGATGTTGTGAAACCTTCTATCTTATTTCACCTTCTAGAGTCAGATGTTACCCACAATATTTTTAATGGCTATTGCAATGATGTTTGCTTTAATTTTGTTTTGCCTATTTATTAAATCTGGAACGATCGTTCGCTGAACACAACAGTCTCAATTGCCAACATTATTTTTATAAGAAGTTAGGAGTAACAGGGCTTAACCCGACCTGTTTGCGAACTCTGACACAATATTCGTACAATTCTAATACCTAAGTCAAAAATGATAAGTGTTGATATGAGAGGATAAAGCTAGAATAAGAATATCATTTATACGTATGAAAGTCATTGAGTTACTAAATACTGTCTACCATTCACTTCCGCTTCAAGGCCTTATTCTTTCCTGATGTTCTTGCTGTAAAGAACGTCCCCTTTCTTATGCACGTACATAAAGAATACCTATACGAACCCTCATTGGACATTGTTGAGCACGCGATGCCAAAGGAAGGCTGAACAGAACGAGTATAGATCAAGAGGCCCACAAAGTATCGAAGGAAAAAAACAACCGCCGGGCTTAGAAGAGGGCGGGGGTGGGGGTGGGGAGGGGAGGGTGGAAGGTGCAAACGGGGAAGTCGCGGAGCGGTTGCGACCCGAGCGCCACCTGGTGACGCAGGCAGGCAGGCAACGCGCCCCGTCCTCGCCCGCGCCCCCGCCCCCGCTCCAGCCCTTTACGTCGTTTGCGCTCCTTTGTCCGGCGCTCGTAACAAGGGCGCCTTGAATAATGAACGGCGGCGTCTGCCCTGCGGGCGAGGCGCCGGGTGGCCGACCGGCCCACCGTCCTGAGAGTGCGCGCTCGCGGGGGAGGCAGAGGTTGGGGCACAGGAAGGCTCGCAATTGCGTCATGTTGTGAAAACGGGGCACAGAACAAGGCGCACATAGCCTGAAACAAGTAGTTTTTACGCCCTCTTGTCCAATTTTATATATTATGCCCCCTTTGACAATTTTATTTACACAATTTAACTAGTTAATGAATATAATATACTTCAAGCACAACGAAATAATAACTTTAATAACATAATTAACATAATAATACATTTGATTTCATTTTGAACCATATACATTTGCTCGATGTAGGTGAGCCTCTTTCATTAATGTATTCCCCAAATTGTCAGTTTTAAAAAAGGAGAAAATCAGATACTGAAAAAAATTTCGAAATAAAATGTCTTATTAAACCACAGGACCTCTTTTAAAATTGTCACAATTACCACGTCCCCCTCCCCCCCTCCACGCCAACAGGACAATAAGGACAGACGACAAAGTAGGCAGGTAAAAGCGACAAAGCGGAAAAGAAAATCCGTCTGAAGAGCATCGTGGATTTCGAGGGGCGAGCGAAGGACGGAGAACGTGAAGAGGAAGGGAAGGTGGGTGGGCAGGGTGGCGGCGAGGCGCAGACGGCCGGCTGGGCACTTCGTGGGCCTATAAAGAGCGTGGCGACGGCCCCGAGAGTCTCCGGTTATGACGCCGGGGTCCGGCGAGGGTCCGAGGACCTCCGACAAAGCGCACTCGCCGCTTTCAGAGATTTCGCGGACGGGGAAGGTCGCGGAAGGAGCGGGATTAGCACCGCGCCCAGCGCCCACCGGGTCAGCGGCCACTTTGGAAATTACTCGGCCGCAACGGAGCGGCCCCGAAAGCAGGTCTGTTGCCATTAAGAGAGCATGCATTAAGAGAGATGCCGCCCAAGGACGTTAAACGTAAACAAATGCTTGTAACCATCTCATCAGTCTTATTTAACGATTCTTTAAAACACTAATAAATAACTTGAAACATATGTCTAAATATGTAATATTTTCTAATAGTTTAACACTGAATACGTAATGACAAAAATTTTAAATAGCTGTTACGAACATAATACATTTTACATTTCACAATTATAAGGTGTTAGATCATTCGATTATTTCATTAAGGTTTAGAAAAAAAGATGTTTCGATTGTTCCATTTTTCTATTTCGCATACATATGTTCATTGAGATAGTTCAATACACATCGACTAGAGTTCTTACGAACGTATTCAAATGATTCATGTTTTTTGTGAAACACCTGAATGTTGTATAGGCATTCGCGGAAACAGCGTTGTAGTGGCAAGGCTATTATTCACTAGAATTCAAGGAAATTACAATACATGGTTTATGCAACCAATTTGCACTACTTTGCATTCCATGTCTTTAACGTTTCATATATCCAAGTTTTTTCCAAGTAACATAATTAAGCAACTATTTTTCATAATTATGAATAATAACATGCTTTGAAAATAATGCGTTTCACTCAATCAAGGTTGTTGCAAGTAAAACACGAACATTGGAGCCTCTTCGTCAACTTAGAAATGCGTAGCGAAGCGTCAAATAAGGTAAATAGTGAGGTTAGGTTAGGAGATTTCAAGTGAATAGAAATTCACGAAGTCAAACTCAAGAAAATACACTGTCTCTCACACATTGGAAACTGTAATAACACTAACAAAGCTCACTACAATAATTATGGTGGTAAAAATATACTAATACTAATAATAATAATAATTAATATTAATAATAATAATAACAATAACAATAACAATAACAATAATAATAATAATAATAATAATAATAATAATAATAATAATAATAAAAAAAAGTCTCAGTATTTTTCGAAATTATCGAAATGGATTTAAACATACTTTTTAATGTCTATGTAAGAAAATAGAGCCTCTAGTTTTCTTGGATGTAGTTGGTTCCCATTTATTGTGTAGTGACTCATAAGGAGAACTTGCTTAGAAGCATTCTTTGCTTTCTGTGTCGTATTTTCCAAGAATCCTCTACACTGTTTTTGTAATCAACACCCTTGTAATATAAAAATGAATTACATTTTGATTAAGTATGTTTGTAGTAAATTCAGACATTCAAAATCTTACCAAAGTGTTTCACTGTGTGATGCTGGCACGGCCTGATATCACGCACGATAACACCCATCTCGTTTCTGAGTAGCCAAAAAATTGCTGACATCAACAATACCGGGAAATCAGGTGTGGTACGCCCGAATATTGAAAATAAGGCCCACAACAATATTAAAGGTTTTTAGTTGTAGCCCCTCAGCCCTTCCAAGTTGGACACCCCTGCGTCGGAACATGAAACCACGAACACACATGAACTCCACAGCGTCCGCTCACCGACAACCTCCAACCACCTCACTTGGCTGTAAACGCGGCCACTCCCTCCTGCGCAATCCCCATGGCGTCGCTGCCACTTTGGTGCCATCTCACCTCCATGCGGGATGGGCCAAGCCCAACGAGCTAGATCATAACGAGTACATAGCATAGTACATAGTACATAGTACATAGAGTGGCAGAAGCGCCTCCGTCTTTCACGCAAATCGAAGCAATGTTTTCTTGCCGTCAAAGCTGCGCCCTCTGGGAAACAAAGTAATCTCGCATTTCATTCGGCGCTGGTTACGAACGGTTCCACCCTGGCTGCCTGTCGTATGTTTTGACTTCAAAAAAACATGACGACCACAAGCTTGGCGAAGAGACACGAGCACTGACACTATAGGGACGGCCACTCTATGTAGCATATTGTAGCTCGTTGGCCGAGCCCCTCACTCAGTCAGCGCGGCCCCAGCGGCGCCGCGTCTCCTCCAGGCCTCATCGCCATTCCGCGCGCGCTCGCCCGTCCTGCGCGCCGCGCCGCGCCGCGGGGCTGGGCTGCGGGCAGACCGACCTTCGCTAGCCGTGACCTCCGCGCGGGAAATGTTTTGAGAGTTGCGGCTGGGAAGTAAACACGCCGCGCCGACGCGTCTCACAACACCGTCCGGACCCGCGCCCCGCGACCACGATGCCAATCACGCTGTCGGTGACAGTCATTGGGATAATTGCACACAGGTTACTAACGATGGCACAATGACATTCATTTCGTGAACAAAAAAAATATCTTGTGGATAATGTTAACCAACGTTAATGTTCGAGATCTCTTATTATGATTACCTCTTCCATTCAGCTCCTGGTGAAGACTCAAGATCTGTCGTCACTTACAAAATTGTAAACATCATTAACATAGTAGTAACGTTACGAAAGTGAAATGACTGTAACGAAAAGGATACGATCAACGACGACAGCAACGTTGATGTATTTCAAGAACTAAAAGTGTGTAGTTATATGCTATACATATGGTACTTAAATTTTACTACGATATTCCAAATACTGCCAATTTTCTATTTATTGCAAAAGTTTAAAAACGATTACATAAACCCTAACAATTCTAACGTCTCAGGGTCATGTTGTTAATATCTCCCGGTTACCTTAATCACTTGAGAAAATTGACTGTAATGTTACTAATTAAACCAAATCATCAAAATCATTAATGTTTACGCCGCAAGTAGTGATAACGATTAACTAACAGGTTGAAATGGAATCATTCATTGAAACATAATACCCAATACGATCCCAGTCCATCCGTCAATCAGATATCTGTTTCACAGGCTTGCACATTCATGCGCTCCTCTCCTTCATATTTTCTGCAATCCCTCCATCCCGAACTCATCTTGCTTCGTACATTCAATTACGATTAAAAATAATCACGGCAACGAAACGAAAAAAAAATCACAGCAATGAACGGACACATTAAGAGATTTTTAACTCATTTGCCCTGTACGCAATTACTCAGTAATTTCACACAGTTATAAGGCATGCTGATGGCCAACCCGAATGTAAAAAATAGCACATCAACGTGATTAATCTCTCAAGCAAAACTGTGTGGCAACATTACGCAGACGTCAACACGATGATAAGTTTAAGGCGTTACTTAAACGACATTGTCGCGATCACCGCCATCGCTGCCGCCACCGACAAAACTCTCAGCACCACCTCCGCCGCCGTCGCCCCGACTCCTACGCCACCGCCGCCCCAACCGACGACCCTGACGTCGCCGCCATCGCTCCCGATGCCGCCCCCCCCCGGCCGCCACCGCCCCTGCCGCTACCGACGCCGCCACCCCTGACGCCGCCGCCCAGCATCGTCGCCACCGACCCCTACGCCACCGCCCCAGCAGACGACGTCCACGACCCCGTTCCGACGCCATCCCCCTCAACGCCGCCACCTCTGCTCCCGATTCTGCACCCCCTACCGTCGCCTCCGCCGCCGCACCCGCCATCGCCTCCGCCCCCGCCCCCGTCGCCCCCGCCCCCGCTTCGCCACCGCCACCGCCAACGCCAACGCCACCGCCGCCACAGCCTCCGCCGCCACAGCCTCCGCCGCCACAGCCTCCGCCGCCACAGCCTCCGCCGCCGCCGCCGAAGAGTTCGCAAGGCGCTGCGAAGAGCGCGGGGAGCGCGCGCGGAGGCTCCCCGCCGGGAAGCGGCGTGCTGTGGTTTCGCAAGTCGGATCGGGCGCCCTGGGGAGTGCGGCGGCGGCGGCGAAGTAGTGGAGGTTCACGAACTTCGCGGGCTGCCGCCCCGTACAACTTGCGAACAGGCAGCGAGAGAGCATTTTTTGACAAGGTGCACGAGATCTTGGTGTGGAAGTGTCTATTACCGTTCCTGCCATTAGACATTCACGTGGGAAATGCTACAGAATACCAGGTGAAAAACGACGAGAAGAGCCTCCTAATGAATTTGTTTTTGCTTCCGTTATACGTAAGCACAAACATTATTTCGTCTAATGGTTATCTCTGTCCCTTTCTCCCCCATGTCTCCCTCGTCCTCTCTCCCTTCCTCACTCTCCCACACTCCTCCTCCCACTCTCCCACACTCCCCCTCCCTCTCTCCCACACTCCCCCTCCCTCTCTCCCACACTCCCCCTCCCTCTCTCCCACACTCCCCCTCCCTCTCTCCCACACTCCCCCTCCCTCTCTCCCACACTCCCCCTCCCTCTCTCCCACACTCCCCCTCCCTCTCTCCCACACTCCCCCTCCCTCTCTCCCACACTCCCCCTCCCTCTCTCCCACACTCCCCCTCCCTCTCTCCCACACTCCCCCTCCCTCTCTCCCACACTCCCCCTCCATCTCTCCTACTCTCCCCCTCCCTCTCTCCTACTCTCCCTCCCTCTCTCCTCTCCATTTTTCGTCGTTCCTTTTCTTCAGCCTTTTTTTCAGCAGGAAAACTTCGTATTCTATTTTGTTTCTCCTTTTTTTAAAGTCCAGTCTAACAAGAAATTAGATCTGGCAAACTGTGATCTAACTTTCCTCAAACTTGTGCGATGTATACAACTTTGACCCGGTCTATAGAATTTCATCTGATTGAAATAAACTACTTTCACTAAAATGCACTTTCATTAAACGAGTATTCAAAGAGAAACCACCAAATTGTAGATAAGAAAGCGAAATGCTACACTATTACCTGTTTACGCCACTCAACATCAATTCGTCACGTTCAGAAGATTCGCCTTTCTAGTTGCTGTTTACGCAAAAAAGTGATTTAAACACAAGAAATGTAAATATGCCATTTACAACTTGACATTAAATTAAACACGATTCCTTTTTTTTATTACAACGAGAAGATTGTGTATAAACGTTATTATAATACTATTTACTTTATGTTAATGCACCATTCTGAAACACTATAGTTGTTAAAATACCCCAAACTCATATTTTAAAACATGTTTCCGGGCTTTACATCTTACGGAATCAAACCTTTCATTTCCACTCCTGCCGCGCAAAAGACGCCCATTGAATCTCGAGGTCAGCGTGAGGCTGCCGAGCCAACACTAACACGTCCGTGACCTGAGATGAAAGAATCACATAACACTCTAACCCTCTGTTCCGCGTGACTGAGCTTTTGGTTTGAATCCGTTCCTTTTTTCGTAACAGTCGGAGGAATGTTTGCTACCTAATATAAAGACTGAAGACGTCTTCATTATAAAGAGAATGTAAATCCGCTAACCTACCTTTTAGCTGTATGCTTCACCTTTCAGTCCATGTTGTAAATACGTTCACGCAACACTTCCAACGGAAGGGTTGCTGTTAATACTAAACCACACGAAATCACTTTCATAAAAACACGAAATCGGAATGTATTGTTTTTTATAGAATCCATAGATAGGTAGAATTACAAGTAAAGAATTCTGTAGTAAAACGAAAGAATGAAAGACTATCGTCTATTTACTTTGTAAAATATTCATTCTAAGTAGAATAAAATGTCTTGGTTGCGACGCAATGAAAACATGTTTTGTATCATCTTGGCGAAATTAAATGCCGTTCTAAGAAGTAAATTGTTTAAAGATTATTTTAGGACACGACGCCGTTTTTATAAAAGTCTGGAACCTTCAATTTGTTTGCCATCAGTTAATCGGTCTCCATCGTTCAGAGTGTTTGGTAAAGATGGAATTGAAATTTGCCAATTATAAATTCGGCTCAAGAAATTAATTAGGCAGATGTGAACATACTTGCAGTACTCGTATTAGATTTTCCTTCAGTTTTACGAACGTGAAAGACTTCAACTTCACTCCCCTATTTTTAAACGATGTAACAGGATACTCTCGGACATTTGACCGCTCACATGGCGCCTACTAAGAAAGCAGGCTCATTAGTGTATGTGTCATTGCTTTCGGGACATCATTATCTCATCTTCATCAAACAACGCGTGTCATTAACTCAGAAAAAGCAAGTCGATAAAGTGTCAAATTTTTCGTGGAAATACTGTTGCTATCGAATCTTAATTGGATAATAAGGGTCTAGAGCAAAATACAATATTTAATGGGACTGGATTATGGAGATGAATCTAAATATTATTAAAGATACGACAGTCTATTTATACGGTCGTATAATTATTTAGGAAATTTCTTATCGAGTTTATTATGAATGAAGTTTCAGGAATGTAACGTCATAGGTGGGTTTTATTAATTTATCATGTACTACAACATTGAATAGAGAAAATTCCGTGATGCTGTAGGAAAATAACCAATTTTTTACAGGAAAAAGTGGATGCGTGATACAGAAGAACTGTATTTTTCTATTTCCTAAACGCATTACTGCATTATTTTCTGGAATTCCAAGTGAAATCAAAATATACTTTTTGTGGATTCTAGATACCGAAACAGTGGTTTTTGGCCACACATCCGACCGACCGTCCGTCCATCCGTCCGTCCGTCCGTTTCCTTCGTTCGTGCTACTATTTTTTAAAATTATTAACATTTAATAATTAGATACAACACAAACATATAATGTAAGATATGAAATACAGAATAATTACATTTTTTCACAATTTAAATTAAATTGTTGAAACCAGTTATTTTTAAATATTTTATCATATATTTACACTCTCCAATTTAACTAAACATTTCATATAGATCGTTTTAATGTCAAGAGTTTTTCTTATATTTTGAACATTTTAACATTGTGAGATAATGTGTTTACTAAGTAGGATTTTTCCATATTTTGATCATTTTTCTTCATTGAACGATAGTGTGTAAGAGAGGAGTTGCCAATTCTTAAACTTGTGATAAGAACTTATTCCCTTCTTGCTGTATGTATGTTGTGGATTGTTAAACCTGTGACTGATTTCTTTTCGAAATTAGACGTCTTTGCTACTTACGGACGCGTAATCCAAAGCTATACAGCTACTTCTCAGCGCTACATTGACACGTGCACAGCAGGTGCCCTGCGTGGAGGGCACGAGCTGCGAAGAGAGATGTGAGGTCTGCAGCGGCAAATCTCGACGCCCCCAACGAAGGAAGAGCGCGAACCGGCGCTGCTACAAGTAGCATAATCGTGCATCCGGCACTGTGGCACATTTGAGGCGCTCAGGATAAAACGGCATATCCCAACCAAATTTTGAGAAAAATAACTTTTTCTGTTTTCTTTCACGTTCATTTTCATTGGGGACAAATTTTTAAAGGTGGAATTTGAAAGTTTGGACTTATCCCAATTCATTTGATATTTCAGCATATGATAGGTATATGGCACGAGTTTAGCGTCATAGTTCTAATTGAAAATGCAAGATCGGTTGGGATTTGCCGTTATTATCCTGAGCGCCTCATTTCTGCTATGTGGTAGCTTTATACTTCCTGCATCGAGATATTGAAGATGCCCATGATTGATATTTGACTACATCCCATTGATGCCAATATTACGAATTTATGAAGTGGTGTCCCGTAATTACTTTACCCCAGGACATGACTACATCCATACATCGTGTAGATGCTGACATAAACTTCATATTGTTGTTTCGAAATGATCGACTATAAATGGATTTGAATGTAGACGTGCTATTAAATTAGATATCCTTCGTTTTATTGGCAATGACTTGAGCTTAACTTCGCCGAATCCTATGAGCCGTCCCTAAATTGCGTAACAAATACCCTCTCTCCTCCTTGTAACGCACACATAACGCGCGATTCACCCTCCCCCTAAATAATTACGTAACGCTAGCGACAATATCCCTCCCTTGGAAATGCAAGAAGTGAAAATACATTATGGTGCAGTAAAACCTATTTATTTTCACTTTACTCGTGTTGTATATTACAATTAATGATTAGTAGAAATTAGCTTGCAATGCTGACTGCATCTAACAGTAAGATTGAAGGAAAATTGTGAGCGATGGAACCACGCATAGGCGAGGATATTTTTTATCACAAGCCGTGCACATCCTGTCCTGGATGACGCATGAGCGAGAGTCCCCTGAAACAATTTAAATGTATTCTAGAATACACATTAGTTTCGAATATTTTCTTCATCTTACAGTCTCGTAAAAAATTGATGAAAAAATATTTTCTTTTATTCTAATAATTAACAACTAATAACTATATTTATGTTTTATTTTAGTTATATTAGTTGCTTTAGTTATATTTAGTTAATATTTTAATGTTTTTTACAATATTCAAAAAAGGAATTATTGCACCGATGTTGATTTTTTAATGCCGCCTGCGGTGGGCATTGTGTGGATCGAGTATCCCAGCAGCCGCCATTGCCGGCCCAGAGCCCGGAGAAAGGAGGAGGGTGGGGCAATAGGCCAACAACCTTTTCCCGGAAAAAAATATTGCCCAAAAAACCAGAAATATCAGCATTATATAACCTAAAATATGACGCCCTCTCGCTTTACGCAAGGTAGTCGTACCGTTGCTTCAAACCTCTTCTCCCCCTATTTAGCGACACGTAATTAAACGCCCCGGCAAATATTTCGCATCTTTGAACTCGATTGCATATGTTATGCGGGTTTACTTAACTTGAGGTTCGCTTTGCACACCAAATATATACCTCAGGGAGATTTCTAAATCCGCAAAAATATTTATCAATGGCAGGATTTAAACACAAGAAGGATTTATGCTATTAAGTCAGGAGCGAACGGCGTTGGAGAGGACTAAACGTACTTATTAAAATACATACCTTTAATTTTCAAAAATTCAAACATTCAATGAAAATGGTACTTATTTAATTAAATTCACAACCTGAAAATGTGGCTCAGTTCATCAACTGCAGTGCCTCTGACCGGGAGGTCCTAGGCTCTAGTTCCGACAGTGCCAAGTTTATCGACAATACCTTGTCAGCTAAATCGAATTCAGTCGCTGTCTGGAGGAGAATTCTAGTGGCCGCTGCTCTGGTCGGTAGTTTTCCGTGTTTTTTTCGATCAAAACCAGGCAAATGTCGTAACAGTACCCAGACAAACGGGCTACGGAACGCGCGCGATCTTTCCTACCTCTTCCTTGTCCTATCCTCAAACTTGTACACTAACACGCTCTACTCTACCACACATTCCGGGAGACCGGTCGGGAGCTTGGTGCTTGGTGCTTGGACCGGTTGGGCGGTGAATTCCTAGTTCCACAAATAATGCATGTTCTATCAGGGAGCGCAAGTCCCCGGGGTGGGCACCTGAGCTTTTCGCTTTTACACTCATCCCCCGCTGCCGCACATGTACGACAACAGGCCGATATTTGTGTCCGGCCGGAACCCAGTTTACCCTCTCGGCAACCTTCCCATTCAATGCCTTGGTCGGTCCGCCCTGCCAACTCAGATATCCTAGCTTCCCAGGCTAGTACCGGAGTCAATACTGCCGTATGCCAACGCGCCATTCACATGCGTCGGGACATCAAGTCCCTCCTCTATGCCCAGAGTATTGAGCCCCCGCCAGGACGAAGCCAAGAGCCCAACTGGGTGCCCCCCCAACTAAGGTTTGGGCTGCTCGGGGCGGCTGGGGCGATGGGAGACACCTGGTTGTGGGAAACCCCGCTAACCACCGGGATGTCGGCGCCGGATCTCGCTATCCAGAGGGGGAAGATCACCGTCATCTCCCGATAAAACAACATGCACTACATTTACGGGGTTAAGACCGCTGTAGTTGCCGCGCCCGGAAACATGACCAACCAACCAATTAAACGCAATGTGTTGTGCTCTATTTACACTTACATAATATACTGCGCTCAATTTTTTTAAATCCAATCTTCGAGCAGGTTATAAGAAAAGCCGGTTTACGTACGGAAAATTGCCGTATCTGTACTCAAAATTAGACAAAAGCTACTAATATTTCAAAAGAGCATCACTTCATAAGATTTGAAGACCTACTATAAAAGGAAATATTTTATTAAAAAAGAAATCTCTAGCTTCAATATATCAGTAACAAAAGTTCAAGAAATTAAAGTTTTTTGAACTATTAGAGGTTTTAATGAAAATTAACCGGTATTATATTCATTAAGGCGGACGAACAACACGTTTTGAAAAATATAGTAACAGGTACCACCCAAAAATATTTTCCGCAAACTAACAACATCTGTATGTTCGCAGCATTACATAAATTTCGCTGAACTACGTCAACAAGAATGAAAAAGAATGTTAATTAATAGACATACGTAGTTTTCATTTATATTACGCTTTGTAAATAGGAATCTAACTCTACTCCATCATTAGAGAAAATGAAATAGGTTCATGAATTCCTTGTATCACAAGATGGTCGCCAAGAAACGCCAGTAGAGAATTTTTACTTCACATTGCATGCTCGTAAATAAGCATTCCTATTACCTGAACGGGGATCCTGTAATTTATATGGCTGGACATAACACAGAATCATCGCAGCTCGTACTTTTTATCTCTAATGAAAAACTGCGAGAATTCATCTAAGATGTACACAGCTCTCTTACGCATGTTTCCAACCGCTAAGCGATTGGAAGATTCCTCTATAGAATTACCCTAAAGTCACGTTATAGCACTCTTTATAATGTAATCATGCTCTTCTTATGAAGGATGTGACTTTCTTGAATATCGCAGAAACACTCTTGCATGTTGAGTTAATTATTGGTCCAGACTATAACAAAATCCACAGAAAGCATTGGAAGAAATATATAATATTTTAGTCTCATAATTAATAAGAAAATACAATTACATTTGTAGTATTACGCCAAAGCATTTCGGCAATATATAAATAAAATATGATTCTGTTAAATATGATTCTATATCTTTTGCCAATTAGGAGATACGCAGTTTAATCAGAAATTTTGATTTTAAGAATGAAAAGTAGTAGTAATGCGAAGCATACTGAAATTTTTCCTCTTCTTAATGTTTCTGTCTCAATAATCACTCAGATTTTAAAAAAAATAATGATATCACTTAAATATCTACAATTGAATTAAGTTATGCAAGAAACCTCCAAAACACACATGAATCAATATGGTTTAAAATGGATTGAAATGTTGGAACATATCATAAAATGTCGAGCGGCAAGGTTGCACGCCGAAAACGAGATGTGTATTTAACTCAATTATTATCCAATTGCTACCCATTTTACACAATATATACATCACTGGTCATTTTAGGCAATTGATGAACGTAAGAACAATAATATGTGGTTTAGCTTTCCTGCCTCCCAAAATCAGAACGCAAATATCGTTTGCATGCATTATGAAAATACAGTAATTGTGCTTTGCTATGTAGGCAGTAGCATTTCTTCATTCTTACATTTTTGTGGGTTGATCGCATTCAACACATTGCCATTCAATTGAGGAAAAAATCGCATTGAGAAAAATCTCTGGTTTCAATACTGGACGTGTAGGCCACATTCGAAAAAAAATCGAACAAATGTGCGTCGCAGCAGTCAAACGAAAGTAATTAAACAAAAGATATAAATATGATTTTGTAAAACGAGAATTGCTTGAACCTCATTCGAAGGTATTTCGTGAGTGGAATAATCTTCTCCTTTATTATTCCAGTAGTGTACGTGTATATGAGTTTTGCGTCCGTCATACGCAACCTATCTTTATAAGCGATGTTCTAAAGAAAGATAATTTTGCGGAGGCGTGATTCATTGTATTTTAACTTGAAAAATTAGAAGGATTTGTTGAAAAAAGTGCATCTAAATATTCAGGGAAAATGCAACCCACAATACTCAGGCAGCGGTGCTAAAATACGTAGTTATACAACTCTTATCCAGAGTTTTAGGGCCTAATACACCTGAACATTCTATTACATTTTTTGTTGCTTCGGCGCTTCGTGATACTGCAATGCACTGCAATTTCAATTTCAAATTTTGCAAAGAGTAGGGTTGAACTTACCCGATCCTAGATTTGCGCATGGACAACTTGACGCAGATTTCTCAAGAGTAAAAAAGCTTTTATATTATTTTCGTGGTCATCAAGGAGAGCGAAAAGTAAATTGTCAAGGAAGACCGTATAATTAATAGAAATGTACTTAAGGAAGCGTTGTGAATTATTCCAAAAACATCTGAATACAATACGGAATACATCTTTACTGGAAATTTGTTTTAAATATAAATTGCATTGTTTTTATTATTATTATTATTATTATTATTATTATTATTATTATTATTATTTGGTATTCTAGTACATTGACAGTTAACTTCATATTTTTTTAAACAAATGCGTTTCATTAACAACTTTCCCCCAATACAGAATAGGAAAGATAGGGAAGAAGGTAGGGTATAACAAGCGACGGTTCTCGTACGGGTACGCTAATAATTTTAATTTCAATAATAAATACAATTCTTACCCACACAAACATTCCGAATTTTGTACATTATCGTTATCATCAATTGAAAATTGCTTCATACCGGAACCGAACTTCGAATGGTCATGGACAATGGTCATTTGCGCATGGACAACTTGACGCAGATTTCTCAAGAGTAAAAAAGCTTTTATATTATTTTCGTGGTCATCAAGGAGAGCGAAAAGTAAATTGTCAAGGAAGACCGTATAATTAATAGAAATGTACTTAAGGAAGCGTTGTGAATTATTCCAAAAACATCTGAATACAATACGGAATACATCTTTACTGGAAATTTGTTTTAAATATAAATTGCATTGTTTTTATTATTATTATTATTATTATTATTATTATTATTTGGTATTCTAGTACATTGACAGTTAACTTCATATTTTTTTAAACAAATGCGTTTCATTAACAACTTTCCCCCAATACAGAATAGGAAAGATAGGGAAGAAGGTAGGGTATAACAAGCGACGGTTCTCGTACGGGTACGCTAATAATTTTAATTTCAATAATAAATACAATTCTTACCCACACAAACATTCCGAATTTTGTACATTATCGTTATCATCAATTGAAAATTGCTTCATACCGGAACCGAACTTCGAATGGTCAGGGCTCAACTGTGCAAGGCGTCATGCAAGCAAGACCCTGAAATTGGATAAATATTCTAGAAATATTTTGCCTTTTTATTTAAAAAAACAACAGAAAAACTTAGACTCGCCTGATTAAATATTATAGAATATCAAATAGTAAACATTTGTCACGTATTCCGATATTCTGCATGACTGAGTACTCAGCCAAGTAATGGATGTGCCCACAAGGAGCTGAAGGTCCAAAAATACCTAATTGTGAGGATACCGGCGTAGGAAGATGTCTCGAAGTTCCTATAGGTTACAGGTTGCATGCAAGACTGCGTGTGTCGCAAGATTGCAAGTGACCCTGTCTCTCTTCTTAATAGCATAATCTACATAACTGCATTTTTTCGTCTTGAAAGTGTTTTCTGCGCCTTCAGGGGAGAATTCTCAACCCAACAGAACCAAATGTATGAGATTGGTTCTGTTGAGGCTTTGAAAAGGAGATATAACTTCGTTTCGTCCTTAGAAAAAAATAATACATTCGATAAATAATAAATATGTACATGATTTGATATTTACATGTAATAATCATCACATTTCAGATCATTTCACATCATCAGATCACAAAACTATACTCGTCACACACTCGCGGAAGGAACAGCAGGTGTACAAGCAACTTTAGTTTACATCGTAGACCGTGTTGCTGATTTTTAAGTATTCAGAAGCGAAATCTCACATCATCATAGCTTGCTGTTTAAACTACTCTCAGAACTTCTAATTTACATTTCGTCTCAGTCAAGGTAAGCGTTAACAACTAGTTTGAAACAAAAGCTTAATCGTGTTGAAACCTTGAGATCATTCTGGCGTAATGGTGAGCATTGTTTCCCTTCCTTCTATCATTCATCCTTCCTTCCCACAGAGTATAAGCAAGGTCTACGCCTTAAGTAGAGAAATTAAGAACAGAAATTTGCATAATAATATTTAGTGAAGGTTGATATATTCGTAATGTTACATAGAAATTGTTTGAAATGCATATATTTATGAGCTCCTACAAAAGTACACGTAAAGGTCGATTATATAAAATCAAATCTATAATATATCAAACGCATAAGAGTTGATAAAAGTAGAATGATAATTTTGAAAAACTAAATTGTCGCAATTTGAAGATTTTCTCTACGTTGAAAAGATATTAGAAAATAAGTTTTAAATGATTTTCTTCATAACTCACAATTCCAATATACTTAGAGAAAAGGGCCTTTCGTGAAATGTTTGATTTATTAATTAGGTATTACAAACAATATCTCTGCTATTCTAGTCACAATGCGTGATATCTAGACACAATTTTTCCAATGAGAATATTTCGCCATCTTTTAATTAAATGCTTTTAACACGCCTTCCGCGAAACGCGGTCTTTCGTTCATGTTTTCCGTGTGAGAAACAGATATTCTTTTCGTTCCAATAGTGTGAGAAACATTACGGATTGGGCGAGAATCCCCCCCCCCCGAAGAATGTGCGAAACATCTATCGCGAACGGCGTATTGACAAAAATTGCATACGCAACATGTGCGCGAGATCACTCGTTTTCTGTCGCTCCCGCATCACCTGTTTTGCGCACTACTTACCCAACATACTATTTTACGATTAGCGACAACTATACATTCCAACTGGGTTGATGGCATAAGTAAATTTCAATCCCACAAACAACTGAGTGGTCGTTTAACACATTTTAATTGTACCAACAAATCAGGCATGATTTAAAAAATAATCAAGTGCTAAAAATGAGGGTACGAACATAGTTACGACTCGTATGGGTTGTAACAATGTTTAATTTACAAAAATGTCATCACCCAAAAGAACGTTTCTCATTATGATTATGTATATTAAGTGAGGTTACCCAAACTTTACACAGTTGGGTAACGATACGTGACTACAAAACTACACAGCTAGTATGTATTTCAAGCAGACAATAAATGTAAAAAAAATGAATCCTTTAAAATATGCATTGCATGTCGCAATGAGAAATCTTGTAATTTCGGCCGAAGCAAGACTGCCGAAGCAGCAAAGTGTCGACAGACATCCGGCTGGAACGAGAAGATAGCTTCGGACGTACTGTGCGGAGACGACAAGAGCTGTCGTCTTTTCTTGTTCTTTTGGAAGAACAGAGCTTCGATAGCCTGAAATACGCGTGGCGTCATTGTGCAATGAAAAGGATGAAATCTGCGAGTACGGAGTGATCAAGACAGCCAGACGGTCGAAAAAGGTGAAGTTTCTGTTGAGAACACCGTACAATTATCGTTATTCTTTAAATGTATCGAAATTAAGAAAACGAATTGATCGGATTTTTAACTTATTAATGTAACGTATTAAAGATTAAAATATATGTAAAAATATAACCAATCTGCGATCATGCAACTTAATGTATCTGCCAACCTGAACACAGGCATTCACACGTTATGGTTCTTTATTATTAGTTCATTATTCCTCCACGATTTCTGTTATCTACAAGTAATTAATTGCACTTAAATGTCTTAAATATAACAATTAAACATAGTATATATAAAAGGTTTTGAAAAATGTTTATAATATTGTTTGATTTTTGCACTGCCGCATGTATTTTGTAAATATAAACAAGTAAACTAAACAATACCCCAAATCACAGATTCCATATGCTAAAATGTTCTAATTTAGTTTAGGGGAATGAAGTAAAATTCCAGAAGAGGTCTCAATTTGTCATTGTTTTAACTTTTTGAAATTTTATCTAAGAAAACAATTGTTTTCTAAGATAAACTTCAATACATTAAGATCTCGGAAGTAAAAAATAACCCATGAATCTGTTTTTTGTTTTGTTGTTGTTTTTTTGAGCCACCATCCTGTACATGAGGATTGTTATTATTTACTGCACAAACATGAGGTTTGTTGTAGAATTAAAAACATATTGCACAACTGTCTATTATAATATTCGTGAACTACTTCCATCAAAAAAGTTCTAGTTGAATAATGAAACCTCTATTGATTATTGACCTCATTTAAAATTTCGCCGAAGGGTGTATATCAAACGTATATCAAACCCCTAGTTTAATGCAAAAATAGGAGCAACTGTTTCTACGTTAGCATTACTTTAGATTTGAGTAGAAGGTATAAAACTTCTTTTTACAAGAAAATTACTTGTTGATAATGAAATTTAGGTAAACACTTTCTAAAAATCATGAAAAACAATAAAATAAGGCAAGTAACTGATAGAGTTAATTCTCATTCGTAAAATTTATAATAACCAATTTAATTCGTAATTATCCTGTATTGGACAATTGGTTTTGCACTGCAATGTCGAGTCTTAGGTTCACTGGAAATATTCAAAGAGATTAGGCCATTACGTGGTGTTGGTCGTTAGTAAATTAAATTTTCAACAGGCGATGAAAAGTAAATTAGGTTTTTGGCATTACCATCTACTAGTGTGCATTACTCTTAAATACTCTGATCACTTTCTGCAGTTTTCCAACATTGTAAAATAAAAAAAGGTTCCTTCGATATGGCGAGAAACAAATACTAGAAGCCACACATTAAAAGAAATTCTTCTTCATTGCGTTCTGTGAAAACTACGTCAGAACATGCCGTATTTTCGCATCGTCGGGTCGCTAGAAATGTGCGCATCGGTGTTGGCTTCAAGTCATAAAATGACCTGCGACGCAGCTGCTGCGCCACCACATGGAAAACACACACACTAGGCGGCACCTCCTCTAAGAGCTTTTACGCCGGGGATTCCTTCGGGCTGGCAGAGCTCTACACCGACTCTTAAACCTAAGAAGACATGCTGTCTGACACCTGGCTTATTGTAATTTATTGTAGAGTCAGCTTTCAAGGAAAAAGATAGAAATCATCTTTGAATATCAGTACATCCCCAACCGATAGGTCGAATTAATCCTCATAAGACAAGTCTCAGAAATTTGAATAATTCTCAACGTTATAGCGAGAAATCATACTTATGCTTTCTCAGTCGATTGCATTTTCTTTCTGTTAAATGTCTTGTAATTGTAGTCGAATCTTCATCCCTTCCCGACCATTATATGTATTTTTCAGGTAGACCTTTCAATAATATCTTGGAAAAATTAAATGTAAGTATTAAGTGAATAATACGGAGTAAAAGTCTAAGTCAAAAATACGGACCGTCAAAATCTGTATTATATCATGGAGAAAAAAACTGAACTTAATGCTGTATGTTTTTATTACTAGGTTAAGGTCTATAGATGGAATGATAAACAATAACAATAATTTTTACTTTCTTATAGCAGAGACATTTTATTCTTCAAATACATTGCAACGTTCCGTGGTCATGTATGACGATCATCAGGTACAAATGTTCTCTGATGTCGAAAATGTTGGTGCCATATTACCACCTCGGGAAACAGGGCTTATATTTCAAAGGTCTCAAGATTATTTGACCATTAAAATCTGACTACAAAAAGAATAGCGTAGCACAAAACCTTATGCCACAGATCGAGAATGTGTGCACCACTCCTCTCCACTGAAGGCTAGCACATGCAACACTAGCGGAGGCGTTGGAGAAACTGTTAGCGTATTGGACTGTTGTATACCCAAGTTAGCGGGTTCAAAGCCGATCGAAGCCATGGATTTTCAGGGCAAAATAATCCTTCGTACGCCTTCCTTCAGAGGGGAAGTAAAGCCGGCTGTCCCATGTCAGTTGATTTACTTGCATATAAAAGATCCTCAAGCTGGCGCCTCTGAGCTAAATTCAAATCGCCTATTTCGTCGCCCATACAATACCTTTCTCCACTAGATGGTGAAAGAAGTGTAGCGAAATTTTCGTGGTCAGACGGAAGAGCGGGCCTGATGGCCTGAGTCTCACCATGTAAAATAAGTCATCAATTCAATTCTCGCACTGAATACTTGCTTCATTCACAATATCGAGTTCCTTTGTTAATATTTTAAGCAGTATATGAAAGCAACCACAGACCGTTCAACCCAAACTAAGTGCTAGAAAAATTCGAAAGTCAGCTCTGAGCTTCCTCCACTGTCTACGGTGTACTAAATAAAAAATATTATTGACAACAAAATGAACCCATGCAAAATAGATCTACAAGTATTTTCCCAGAAACCACTTTTTGAATACTCTAACTTTTACAAAGTCCCCGATATCTGAATTTCGATTATGCAGAAGTGTGTGCCTGGCACAAAAATGTTTACTTTTCTACCTCGGTCTGTTGAGTACTACAATGTAGCACTTCAACCGGTAATTCAAAATGCAAATGTAGGGTGAATATCACGTAGTGACTTCCAAAGAAACAGAAACTCTCAGAATCGGTGATGAGGCTTGAACACAAGTGCGACACCCCTTCTGCGCAGTGCCTCATGGGCCACAAAATACTGAGAAAGGCCCGCATCCGGAACCACCGCAAACTTCCATTGCCAACACTTGCTGATTCCTTTGTCACGTCGAAAAACACGCTGACGCAGGTCGCCGTTGGGATACCTACTCAGAAATCTGCACGTGTGAACAGGAGAGAGACTGCGTCATGCGACAGTGGTCACTGGAGACCCTGCGGCGACAGCGTCTACGTTTACAACGCCATTTGCGTGAATCAACTTCTGGGAGATGGCATCCAACAAATCTTCAGCTACGGTACACACGGACGTTTACAGGCGCTTTTCGTACGATTGACACGCAGTTGTGAGATACCAATGACTGGAAGAATCGGTTTGGCAAATCAAACAATTCAGAACAATTGGATCGAACTTCAGTCTTAGTATCTTCGAACTTTTTCTCACATTTTCTTTTAAAAATATGTCTTATAATATCAATTTCCCATATTAGGAAATCATACTTTTATTGACACTTCATTTAATTTTACAACTTCGTCACATTGCATTTTATGAATAGGGTGACACATGTAGTAGAGGTTCTGAAAAACTCAGGAGTCAGGAGAGTTTGATCAGTTATCAAATGTAACCCGAATGATGCTCGGGTCATTAAACGATTTTTCGAGTTTCTAAAACAGTCGCCGAAAACTGCGTCACTCTGCGAAATGTATTCCTCCCCCAGCTTATAGTCTGGAGCGCCAGCTGTTGTCTCAAAGGGTCGGTCCAGTTCGGGAAGTTGGAGGGGTAGTTTTCATGAGTGATTTATATAGTTCACATACCGTCACTAACAATAAAATGATAAGAATTGATGCAAATTATGTCGATGAGATTATGTGGTATGATTGTGAATTAAGTCATTGAACAGATGTAATTGGACAGCATAAATACCGAATTTCAAAGATCTCATGTTGTATAACATCATCCTGCTACTAATTAAACTCGCAATAGACTACCTTAATTCCAGAATTAAGCATGTAAATAATATTTGTAGAATTCACGCTTGTAAACTGGTATTACCCTCACTTTGTTGATTGAAAAGTGTTATTTTGAGGCTCGGAAAAATAGACTTTGCCGCACGAGTACTACAAAAATGCCGTGGCCATATTTTTTCTTAAAACAACTGAGTAGTACAAAGTAAACAAAATACAGGGGTGACATAAATCAACATGTCTGTTGCCTCGCATATTGAAAATAATTTGAAGGGTACATATTTATAATTTTTCATAAATTCGTTCTTAACAATAACATACACAACTCGTAAGAAAATTTCATTGGCATGCTTATTCATCATTTCATTTGCATACCCACGATTAACTTTCTGTAAGAGTTAAGTAAAAAAACTATTCTTTAAAATGAAGTTTCAAGTGTTTTCTTGAATTCCAGCTAAACATACTGATATCATGCAAACATTCTCCATTGGGCGGTATGGCAACAGAAGAAGAAAAGAAGCTCAAGTATAAGTTAGCCAACGTTTCTGAAATATCATTTCTACGCGTTACGTATCGACCATGCTCACAAATTTTGTTTGACGTCAATGAGTGCCAAAATATCGCTCATGTGACTGAATATTCAATACGACTGAAAACAAATTTCAACTAGATTTCCAAGCTCGAGAGTCATGGGACAGTCATGTGAGTGTGATCTCGGGCGTATTGAATACACAAGTAGGAAGACAAATCTTAAATTTTCGTTTGGTTGTCCTTCTCAGCAGCTTAGGAGATATTTATCCTGATTTTTCAAATAGGAATCAAACACCTCTCTATTCTGGATTCTCCTACAAAACATTTACTGTGTGGTTCAGAAGAATCTTTTCTTGCAATATAGAGGTTTAACACTTCCGTGCCAAGATTCAAGAGACTCAAAACTCGGAAGTTGTTCAGCTCCAACCGACTACAATGCTGAGTTGAGGACTCTGCGGAATCCCAGAATGCTCATCCGTTTGTAAAAATACTCTTCAATTTCATCACTTGTCTCCCGCTATTAATCGTTATCTTTTTCAAATGGAGAAAAACTGTAAAAACTGGAGTTGAGTATACATTCGTCGTTTTGCTAAAGAAATACTATAATTCGAAATTAATTAGACTGCAATTGCCTGGAATGCAAAAGAATGAATTGCATGACCAATACAGCCGGGAAAACAAAATCCTTTTCAAATTTTAAATCAGCAATCAAGCATATGAAGAATTAATTACGGTATGTGCCGGTGTATATGAGTAAGAGGCCTTTAGTAACTTGTCGGAAAACAGGATGCATCTGACACAACGAATGGGAATTTTTGTAACTTTGAATGTTTAGTATACAGCATTACTAAAATCAAGTTTTTGTACATTGAAGAGCATGAATTTGTATTAATTATTACAGAAACTAAAAGTATTGCAAGAAGAAACAATGCTGAAAATTAATGTAATCCGTGCATATTAGAAAAATATAAGGACTCTCGGAGGAATATGAATAAAAGATCTTTACTTTTCCAAAGTCACTATTACCATTCTTTTCACAAAAATAAAAATTAAATATAAAATTTAACATTAAAGAATGAAATTCTTCTTGAAAACATGGGTGCGCCTTATACTCCGGCAAATACGGTAACTATCTTCTCACATTCGAAATTTGAAAAAAATTGTCAATCGGTGTATTTACTCAATATTTTTACACATTAAAATCATTGTAAAAATTACCTATCATTTCCACGCAAAGCCTTGAAACATTTCAACATCTGGTACTGTTTCGGTCAAGGACCGTTTTTCTACAAGGTGTGACGTGACAAGAAGAAGAATAAATTCAATGTGACCTAACCTAACAAAAGATATAGTATCCAATCAAGCAAATGCTAAATCACTTTCTAAGTCTTGTTGCCTTCTATTACATTTTTTCTTTTATCTGTACACTTCTCGTTTTCTGCGCTCCCAACTTCTTTTAGCATTACTCTCTTTTATTTATTCTGGCCATGCTCGGCCTTCCCCTTTATCTTCCTTTCTTACGCATGCTATACTTTTTAAGATGAAAAATAACTGGCCATAAACCATCCAGACATAATTTATGACGAAACCTCTTTCTATAAGTGTATGTTCATCTAACATATGATGCAGCGTCCAGTCCCCGAATTCTAAAGATACTTCGCGTATACAGCGTTCATAGAAAAAGAATAAATGAAAAATTTCATGAATGGAAATTTTTCATCCTATCAATTTTAGTTCTCCTTTAACATATGGAAGGTAGACAATTTGCGGCGGCGATGGTGTAACGGTTGCGGCAACGTGTTGGTGGGTGCAAACCCGATCGAAGCCGTGGATTTTTAAGAGCGAAAAAATCCTTCCTACGCCTTCCTTCGGAGGGGAAGTAAAGCCGGCTGTCCCATGTTAGTAGATTTACTTGCATGTCAAAGATCCTCAAGCCTAAATGACGTCTCTGAGCTAAATTCAAATCGCCTGTTTCTCGCCCAAGAAATACCTCCTTTCTCTGCTAGTTGATGAAAGGAGCGTATTGAAATTTGCGTGGTCAGACGGAAGAGCAGGCCTCATGGCCTGAGTCTCGCCACGTAAAATAAGGCATTAATTCAATTCAAAATAAAATTAAATTCAATTCAATCCTGATTACAATGTTTGTTCAAGTTAACAATCAATGTACTAATTCATTAATATATTTTTGTGTGGGCAATGAATTCATCGTTTGTACGTTATATGTATGAATGTCTTCAAACTGAGGTATTTTGAAAATCAAGACAAAGTAGTGGCGCTACAACGGCGTATACTTTCTCACGATGTTTGTAACTTTTCAATTTTCAGAGTTCAACGAAATTCGGGGCTGTGCTCTTTTAATTCATGCTTTCTCACCATCCCAGAAAACAATTTAAAGGAAAAATTAGAAGTATTTTTTTAGAAAATCTTGTTTTTTAATTGCTTTCATTAATTGAACACTAAATTTCGCAGAAACCACTCATTTTGAAAAAAATACATTATCTTATATACAGATCAATCTTTTGAAGAAAAGATGTTATAAATAAAACGACCTCTACATTCAAGTTGTAGTTGTAGGAAGATGCCGAGAAGATTTTGAACTTTTAATTTTAGAAAATTCAGATAATTCAAAGCAAATAGAGTCTACGCTTTTTAATGCTTGTATTTTGATCTATTCGAGAGGGGGAAATTAATGAAACTATTTTCAGCCATTTAAAAAAATGTCGTTTGGGCTTCATTTAAAATATAAAAATATCTGAATGAAAATCAAGGGACTACAACATCAGCTCAATATACCAGGAAGTAGCAATTTTTGTTGGAAAACCTACCTATGGCTAACCGCTAACGTTCACACACGGGAGAACAGTTTGCAGAAAACCAATTTTTCGGTATCAAGAAGAGTTCTGTACAAACATCGCTTGCAGCAAATTCATCTTCGAGAGAATTAAAAGGAAACCGAAATCTTGAATATTCTCATCACATAAGAAGTTAAAATAAATAACAATTACTAGAAAGTCATTTTACAGATTATAAATATTATTAAAATAAAATCAATTATTTACTTTTGTTAAAATTCAAAACAGTAGAAAGCTTTGATAAAATATTGTCTGTAAACACTTAACATTCAATAAGTTCCCATAACTTGCAATGTGCAGTCAAACGTGTAGACTCTTATTACCAACTCATATGGATACATATCCTTGGCATTCAAATTGAAGACAAGTCCACGTATAGGTTCACGAGTGAAATACTAATCATGATATATTACATAACTTCGATACTGATCTACCATCATCAGGAAAACGTTTTACTAAGTAGGTGCCACTTTGTGATCCTGAAAAGTTTAGTTGTCCTCGAATTACCTGTCTTCTTGCCTTAATAATTTATATCAAGCTTTCTCATTTCCATTTACACATAAGACGGGCCACTTTTCTCTGGATTAATGGGTAATTAATTGAATCGATATTTTTTCACTTTTTCTTCAACATCCTCTTAAGTTCACAATATCACAATTTAAATATCGTGGCTGTCAAAATATAAATTTACAAATTCATGTAGTTGCACATATTTTTCAAATTATAATTATTAGTAAATTTCTTTTATTTTTCTCACAAATTAGTACTTAAATAAAAAAAAATAATTTCTAACCACTAAAATATGACCAATAAAATTACGTGAACTAAAGAAGTCATTTTTGATTTGTTAAGCTAGAGGAAATACAAAGTGTGTGTTAATCCAGACATGTCTTGGTTGTGTGTATGTACGTCCGTAGATATATATTATAGCTCCAAGGTCACTTTTTGTACTCTATGGACAAAAGAAATTGTAAGATCTTTATTGTAAATGTGTTTTTGATTTGTGGGATATCATTAAATGGCTGAAACCTTGAGAATATATCCTTGTGTTCCTGAATTAATAATTGTTATAAATAGAAATAATCACATTATTCATAAAAACCTGACAAATACCAATGAGCAGTAAATATAGAAGACTACATTTTTTACTTCATCGATGAAGGCATGAAGTGTAGTATCCAATAGAGAAGTATGGAACTTTTTTTTAAATGTTGTTTTATATTTATTTGTCTCATTTTTACTTCACTTGCTTCTTTCCCTTTATTTTATTGGCGTGTGCCTTTTCATTATCTTCTGAGAGGAGAGGGGAAAACTACTAGATGTGGGGGAAGTTGACATCAGCAGATCTTCATTCTGTATCCGAATAAAAAGAGATGTATTAGGATGATATAGTTTTCATTTTTTAGCTCACGTGTCCATCAATAAACACATATATAGAGATGTCTACAGATTATTAAATCCAAATTAATATAAATAAAAGGATGTCCAGTGTTAACATTCGATAATACTTGAAGCAATTCGACAATACCCCTACTTACTTATTCTGACGGATTCTCTCAGTTTTATTGAATAAAATAAATAAATTCAACACCGTCGTCGTGAATAAATGCAAAATACGTATTCTAATGGGACAAGATCTTCTTGACAAGTTATAGCTAGAAAACCACAACATTCTGTGATTCTTCCACTTAGCGATATGATTGTGTGGTCTCTCAACTTTAGAAGAAACTCTCCAGTTTGCAACGCTATCAACTGACAATGAAGCTACATCTGTTCACAACTTCTACAAATCATTATAGATTGGATATAAAAGAAGTACACCAGAGTCCAGTGGCACTTTTAACTGGACTTGGGAAGTTGCGACTTGTCTTTTCCGCCTTTTCCGTTCCTTGCCTCAATACGTTGCCCGTCCCTTTCAAACATAAATTGCAATTTAGAGTTGACACAAGGAACGCATTGGTTTTCTTTTCCACCCCGTCTCCTCCTAAAATAAGTCATAATACCCTCAGGTCCTATTTCTGACTGCATGGTCCGCGGGATGTGGAGGCTTGCCCCATTCAATATTTGAGGAGATTCCGTGATCGCATATTCATGAATCAATCGAATTTATTGAAAACGCACAGATTAAAAGCATGCGCAAATTTAAGAAATGCAAGGACAAACACGCGATAGGTGAACCCACGAGCTGAAGCACGCGAACGCTCGCCGGTGAGAGGCGTGGCGACACGGAAACGGGCGGATGGTCGCGCCCCCGCCCCCTCCCCCTCCACCGCCGCCTCCTCCTCGGCCTCTCCCGCTCTGCGGCCCGCGGCGCGCGGTGTTTGGCCTCCCCACCCGCCGGCTCCGCCTCCTCCTCCTCCTCCTCCTCTCCGCTTCCAGCCGGTGACATTAACCTTGACACTCAAGCGCCGCCGCCTCCGTATATATAAGCTTGCACGTCTGGGACCCAATCAAAGCGACCCGAAGACCAAGTGACATCACTCATCGTGTGAACCTGACATTTCGTGAACGGCGCGCGCTCCTCCCCCGATTAATAGACGCGCGAGCGTTATTCCGTTCTCCCCCTCCCCTCCCGTTGCAAAAAACGCCGCCGCCGCCACACACGGCCGGTAGCATATTTCTCCCCGAGAATACCCGCGTCACTTCACCGGCAGACGGAAAAAAAACCGGTTCCGTTCGCCGGCGGTCGGCGAAGCTCCCTTACGAGCTTTTAAGATAAATTATATAACTGCCCCCTTCGCCGCGAGTGCGTCCGTGAGAGTGTGTAGGTGTGCGCGCGGTGGTCAGCGGAGAAACAGTAGTTTTTTGTCGCGGCGGCGGTGCGGCGCGTCGTCCGCAATAAAAACAAAGAAGGCGAGAAGAGGAAGAGAGGGAGCACCCCCGACCTCAGCTATATAGCGAAGCGGCGCCGCGCGCCCTCCGACACTCCTCGGCAGCCGCAGCGCGCCGCCCGCCCACTCGCCCACTCGCCCGCACGCAGCGCTGCACAGGTAAGAGGCGCGCCCCCGCCGGAGGCACTGCGCGGCACTCGCCCAGTCGCCCAGCCGCCCTCGCCGTCGCCCAGTCGCCCAGCCGCCACCGCACTCGCCCAGCCGCCACCGCGCTCGCCCAGCCGCCCTCGCGCTCGCCCAGCCGCCCCCGCACTCGCCCAGCCGCCCCCGCACTCGCCCAGCCGCCCTCGCACTCGCCCAGCCGCCCCCGCACTCGTCCAGCCGCCCCCGCACTCGCCCAGCCGCCCCCGCACTCGCCCAGCCGCCCTCGCACTCGCCCAGCCGCCCTCGCACTCGCCCAGCCGCCACCGCACTCGCCCAGCCGCCACCGCACTCGCCCAGCCGCCACCGCACTCTCCCAGCCGCCACCGCGCTCGCCCAGCCGCCACCGCGCTCGCCCAGCCGCCACCGCGCTCGCCCAGCCGCCACCGCGCTCGCCCAGCCGCCCTCGCCCAACCACCAGCGGGAAAGGGCAACTCAACCAACCTTCCGGCAACTACATTGCAATCTGCCTCATACAGCGACGACAAATACAGGAGGAGTTGGCTAGAAAAAGGTGGTTTCCTTCTGGACGATATTTCATAAGAAATTATAATCAAATGTGTTTCAAAAATTATCGTGTGACAGGCAAACAGTGTATAACTTACCAATGTTTATTGGTGGGAATTATTTGTATTGTGGGTGCAGAATTGTCTAAGGAAACAGTAAAATGTGGAAGCGCCGTTGGCCGAAAGAAAGACGAACTAGGAGCGCTTTACAAGAACTGCATTAATGATCATTTAAGCAATATTAATTTCCGTTCCGAATTGACATTTGTAGGTTTAGCGTTCTTCACGAAATTTCGGAACTTGATAGCGACGTCCTGAGAAGAAACTGAATAAAATAATTAGGCATCACAATTGGTTGAAAATAGTGATCGAAAATACATGTAATATAAAGACAAATATTTTTAGTACCATTCACACACTAAATAAGGAATTTAAAAGAACAACTCGAGTTTTATTGTTAATTTTTCGTGTACGTGTAGGTAAACGTACGAATCTTACCAGTTGGTTGCAACTTAAACTTAGAGCCCCATCAATTCAGCTACAACGAGTATCCTGCTAATTTCATGACATTTCACTGAAATCAATTGCTCTGGCCCGATTGTCCTTATGGCCAAGCATCTCGTTTTTTATTCTTATGTGTTCTTTTTTTATTTTATAAAGCAACGTAAGATGTTAAACGCTAATCCACTACTATTTTACTTTCTGTATATACACTTTAGAGGAAGTGTACTAAGATTTATCGATTTTTCAAAATTATGCACTACCACATTTTCTTAAATATATACATTTTATCGCAAATATGTGTTCGGAAAAAGCTCCCAGCTTACAATTTCATTACGTAAGCCACTTACTCTTTCAGGGTTTCACTATAATTCGCTTATGCATTCTGTGACCTGGAATCTTTGCATTTTATTCATCATAATACAGCAGAAAGTATTTGTTTTTCAATCTTTCAAAATACTTTTTACATAATAAATTGAAACAATTCGAATTCGCGTAATATATTCAGTGACACTATTCCAATTCAACAAAAAACTCTTAGTCATTTATTTGGCTTGGTTTCGCGATTTGCACCTGTGTCCGCAACTGAAATTGAAGTGCAACGTACAAAGCCCGCCAAGTATTACGAAACTCACTGGTGCTAAATGGCAAGTTTAACGAGAACGTTAAGTCACACGAAGGGATGAGGAAAGCCGATACTATTTTCTGCGGGGATTCTTCCGGGAGAGAAACTGTAAGGCCCCTCACGTCGAAAGAAGCGAGAGAAACAACACTGCAAGGTGACGTTTTCTTTTCATAAGGAAAACGAAGCGGCTAGCCTCATTAAGTGAACTAATAAACACACATTAGTTTACGACCCTAACTAATTATTGCCTAATACCGTTCTGATTTGCAGTATTTTTATTTTTCTTGAAAATGTATCAGGAACTATTGTATTCGCGCGATTTAATGTTAACATGAATATACTACAACGCAATATTAAGCAACCGCGTCAAATTCATTTTATCGAGAAAAATCAAACCTATTAGCTTCTAATCAACAGAAAATAGAGTCGCCAAAATGTGGAATACGTAAAATTTCAATAAAATGTCATAAACATAATAAATGAATCACGGACCTCTTATGAACAATTTCTAAGCGCACAAAATTCTCTACATGAAATGAGTTACTACATTTACACATGTTTACATAAAATTGCCAATCCACAATATTAGTCTGATAATTCTAATACACATGTTCGAATATATAAACAGAATTTCAAAGCTGGAAGTTAATCAAATAAGACGAATATAATAACGCGAACTAATGAAATTGTAACAAAAATCCGAATTTTTGTGCTCATTTGGATCATCATGTTCATATTTTATTACGCCTTGAAGCTCCAAAATGATATAATGAATTTAATTATCTTTTAGATAATTCCAAAAATCAATTGGGTCTATTGATGCAATAAGATTAAAGATTATTTTTATGAATTCTCAGAAACACATTTCCGAAACGCTTTTGTATAAATTCTTGACTACAATGAATGAAAAATGAATTTCGCATTTAGACGTCTTTCTATTAAACTTGAACGAATGCGTTGTAAGCATATACTTGTTACATTGCAACATAAAATGTTGCAATGTAAGGAAAACTAATATCTAATTTGTGTATTAATAAATAATTGAAGATGGTTTAGGGATACATCATATTCTAAACTTTCCGTTGATATTTATAGGTTCTTAATGTCATTAAGGAATGCACAATATTATCTGTCATTCTGCATCGCTCGATATGAAAACTTACAAGCAGCCATGCAGGAAATTTAAAGATATAATCACCTGCTTTATTTCCTTTTAGGACATAAATTAAGATAAAAATGTCTGGCGTTATAGAACATTTCTTTTTCTTCTTGACTAGCCGCGTGATTGCAAAAGTTTGAACGAAACGGATAGCATCGATCCAATATTGTTATTTTTATTTCTGTAACAGTTTAATGAACAAATTAAGAGAACTCCAAATATTGAGTGTCGCATAGTGAAGATCACTCACCCCAGTGATGAAATATTTTTCACGCTTTCTGAGATATAAATCGAATAAAAAGCTCAATGGAAAAATGGAGAACCAAAGTATTCTCTTGCGAAATCAAGAAATATGACAGGGACTTCAAGACTTCTCAATACATCTAGAAAGTAAAATGAAATAATTAAAATAAAATAGTCAATATCTTAACATTATACTCGTATAAAGATACGAACAATTCCGACAAGACATGAGACAAACATTGCGATGCGAATAGAGTGATGCTTTTCATATGTGCAGTAAAAGAAACGAGCGAAACGTATTGACTCCTACGATTTTTCAGCCCCGATGTCACAAAATTAAGAATAAAAACAGCTAGTACGAGCTTAATATACATTAAAGAAAATCAGGGGGCATTAAATACAATCCAAGAGCTAATTAGCTGAAAAAATATGAGAAATCGTAAAAGTTAGAACTATCATGACTACTCAAATATTTTTGGGATAGAGCCATGTGGTCCCCCAGTCGTATCATCCCACAAGAAAACTGAGGATAAGTACACGGAGTCTTCGCTCCCTCAGAGAGGTCGGTCGCTGACCTTACATCTGCATCCTCCTCCACTCCCAAGAGGACCAAGGTTGCGGCAGAGACCACGTTTCGTCGTCCTTAAGCGCTGATATTTAAGACCTACGCGCAACATGAAACGGACAGTATCGAACACGATTCGCCGCGCATCGCGACGCCGCCACTCCAACCGGTTCTTAATTGCTTGTTAAGTTGTACAGATGTGCCCAGCGTGGCAGAGTGAGTTATCACCTGAGGCCCCCTAGCGGCCGCAATCTAATAGAATAAAGTCGAATAACGAGCGTATCACGTCTCGCAAGAAGAACATTCATTTCTGGCCAATTTTTCAGGCTGGCTATAGAAATAAAAGTTGGCTCTAAATCCCGTCTTTGAAGTGTACCTAGGAGAGAAATAAATACGCTTTTTATCTTCAAAATGGTGCAACGAATAATAAAAAGAAGAACATAAAATTTGCATATTTATTTCTCTTTCAGCTTCTTTAAAAGAATTCTTTCGTTCAGAGAATCATTTAAAGGCAAGGGATTCCACCTGTATTTTAAGCTTCGCATAAAATCATCATTAAATGTTCAACACCTCAGCCCAATGTGCTGAATGTGCACCCTCTTTATGAGGGCAGTGAGTTTTCTAGATGCCCGCGACGCAGCGAAGCATTCTCACGCCACAAGGAAGAGCATGGGAAAATAAGCAGTGAGAGAACTGTCTCAGAGAGTTCAAAAACGTCTTGACGTGACCATCTCTAAACATTGAATTTTATAATGCCCATTTATATATTATTTATATATTAGTTTGAATCATCCAGTGTAGAATTTTACTGGCAGATTTTAATTTTTTATTGGACAGGATCAAAGAGCACACATAAACAAATCGTTCCTAAAATTTGAAAATGTAATTCTTGCAGTTCGTATCGATTGCTGAGCGACGTCACTAATGTTATACTTCTTTAAGCTTAATTTTTTCAAAAACATATGATTTTGAAAAAAAAATAAGCATAAGAGCCACGAATTATTTTCCGGTAACAGAAACGAATATTAAACTTGATAGGCATCACTTCCATTTACTCACTTCATTTACGAAATAAAATTGAACACAAGATTATCTTGCAGTCTTAATTTGACTGAATTAACCAATCTGACTTTTCACTTTTTCCTTTTATATTTGATACCAATTATGGCCTAATTAATTCGCTCAACCGATTCTGCCTTGAATGTATGGTTAATTAGGTCCTAATCCTTATCATTTCGCTTATTTTGTTATTCTTCCATCTCCGAAATATTCTTCCTGAACATCTAGTTTTTAAATGTTATTAAATTTACAAATTTATGCCTTGCGCCTTTGCATGTAGATTGCTTTGCACCATCGCCCCCAACGCACAAGCGAGATTTTTCATTGTGTCTCCTTACCATTGTGGAGATAATAAATGATCGTATCCTCACCCCGCCTTCGACCTTTCCCTTATCTGCCGCAACAACGTCCGCAGTCCGCGCATCATCACCCGCGCAGCTGCTCCCCCTCCCCCTCCCCTCCCCTCCCCTCCCATCACCCAGCGCCGCCCGCCTTCGCTCCCATTCCCCACGCCCACCTGCGCAGATCCAGGGACGGCGTGCGGCTGGGGGGGGTGAAAGCGTGGGGGCGGGGCGCTTCCGCGGCGCCCGGGCTCCTAATGGGCGCCGGCGCTTTCATGGTGGCCTCCCTCGGCCCTGGACCGAAGGAGAGGAAGAGCGCGGGAGCCCACCTTCTCCGCCCGATACTAGCGCAGCAGCTTCGCGCTTGAATAAATAGCGGCTACCCGCAGTCCGCCCGGCCGAGGGAATAACATTCTCGTTATCCCACCCGCCTCGCGCGCCGGGCGCAGAGCGCGGGGGGGGGGGGGAGTCCGGAGCAGCCAAATTCCCGGGTTGCCGGTCAACGGGAGGTCACTCACTGTTGAAGTGTTCTGACGCTCACACTATCATTAGCACCAAAGATTGTTAAGCAAATTAACACTGAAACGACTAACGGCATCGTTGAAATGTTTGTTTGAAATTTTCCGTTGTTTTGCGACAAAAGTAATTCATGATGTTTCCCCCATTTTTTTCTAGAAATGTTTCACAAACGTTTCATAAAAATGAACAATCGATGTTATAGCCATTACTTAAATGCGCTTTCAATTATACGGAGACTCATTCATACCACACTGTACGAATAGCACCTGAAATTCAAGAAAATATATACCTTATATTTTTTCATTCAATATATGTTAAAAAGAAATGCGCATAATGTGTGTTCAAAAATCGATGGTTTCAGAAAACAAAACTGTCACAAAAGGTTAGAAGAAACGTTATCGCGCACGTTCTCGAGATGTAATCCCGCAAAACGGATATCAGAGCGCGACTTGTCGTCGCCTCCAGGAAGCCAACGCCCAGCCGGCGGGCGAGAAGGCAGGCGAGAAGGCGAGGGGGGAGGGAGGCGGGCGGGGAGGCCGGGAGGCTGGGGAGAGCAGGCGGTTGGCCGTGCGGAGACGGGTCGGCGGCGGCGGCGGCGGCGGCTGCTTGTAATGGAGCTTCCCAGAAATGCTTTCTCTGCGGCCGGTGCCACCTGCCGGCGGACTTGCCTCCTCCCGCCTTCGCCTGCCTCTTCACCTCACTCCAGGTGCCATCTATTGATTCGTCATGTCCGCCGCCAGTTGTGTTTGCCAAGCAACCAAATATTACAACCCCTCCCCCTCTGCCGACTCCCAACTGCTGCTCGGCGTCCTCTGCCACCTGTACCTTCTTGTCTTCTCTGACTCCCGCCATCGACGCATATCTCTGACTCGTTGTTTCACGTCTGTGTTTCACGACTCATTGTTTTATCTCGCAAATGCAATAATCTACCATTCCACTTTAATATCATATTTAAAGTGTCACTTTTTTTTCTCCTCTCGTTGGCCATTAACGCATTTGTCATAATTCTCTGCCAACGTTTGCACTATCCAAATGCACCATCATCATATTAAACCGTAAAGCTAATACCGAAACTCCTCAACGCCACCTCAAAATTGTCTTTATTAACCTTGACAGTGTACACTCTCCTCGACCTGCGTATTCGTAGCTGGCTATACCTTCCACTCTGTTTCTCCCTGTTCTACCATCTCGTGTTATTGGCTGCCACGTGAAGCTGCGACGAGGAAGTGTTTTCAGGCTTCCAATTCCCTGGGGAGACCATGGCGAACTCACGTCGCCTTCTAATCACCTCCTCGCTTCGGTGTCGGTTGATAACAACGTGATATAATGGGACAAAAACTATGATCTTCAGTCGACGTATATCTCTTGCCTTCCACAATGGTTCCACAAGACTTGGAGACATTCGGTCTAGGGCGTGGGTTTATTTTCTTGTTTTTCCTGTTAAGATTACTACTATTTGCCGAACAAAAAACTTTTACCTAGTGATAGTATTTAGAAATAGCTTAAATTGAAATTTAACATAACGTTTCATCGTCGCCATGTTAAGAGCATTAACTGGCAAACATGTGACAAACATTATCTGGTAAAACTAGTTCCTTTGGTGATCTGCGTTCGTGACAACCAAAACATTAGTTCAAACATCGACAGTAATCATTTTTAAGGGAATAAATAAGTTTAGAAAAGAAGTATATTTTACTAGTAAACATTTCACAATTATTTCACCTGACAATCGGTATATACAATAGAACAGTGCCTTCACCCTTGACATAAACGATTCCTCTCAAAATAAAACCGTCCTTCTTCCCATTGTTTCAGGTATCACTTTTGTTGCGCAGACAATATCACGTAATTGCAGAGAATATGCAATTTAATCAAAACCCAACACTTCCCCTTAGTCTCTCGAAAACATCAACAGAGATATTTGTAACAGTGATTTAAGATGTCAAAAAAATGTATTCCAATATTTAAACTTGCAAGAGACATCAGTTGGAATATCAAAAAGCGAAAACAAAAAGGAAGGAAATTACATTCCCACTCACATCTAACACAATTAATAGATTTTGATATGAGAGTTTATTATTTCCTAACACACTGAAAAAGTTCCAAAACGGCAATGATATGAGACTATTATCACTGCAGAAAATCCGTAGCTACAGTACCTCGAACTAATCCTGCTACTTCTGAAACGATTGATTGATTGATTGGATTAATTGATTGATATTTCTGGGTACGTCAACTGTTATAATCCTTATTCCCTTTAGTGAATGTATTAATTATCCGGGACGAAGCTGTACTTCTCCCCCGCTGAAGGGTGATATACGGCCCGGACCTGCACGTCCCTACACGTTGTTTCCCCCGTCCAAACAAGTGCATCCAGCCCAAGTGGGTTCAGTCCTGGACAAGCTCTAATTTCCCGACTGGTGTCCCGCCGTGTGATGCGTGTGTGTGTGTGTGTAAGTGTTAGTAAAGAAAGAGGATAGGGCAAGGACCAGGAAGGAAAGATTGGAACGATCTGTGGTCGGGATGTTGAAGTACTCCTCCGGCATTCGCCTAGAATTGGTCGAAGAAAGCACGAAAAACTACCTGTCAGAGCAACTGGGCCATGCGAATTCTTCTGCAGGCAGCGGCAGAATTCGATCTAGTTATCTCGCTAGTCGAAAATACACTGTCGTCGGAACTCGAACCCTAGAACCTCCCGGTCACAGTCACTGCAAGGCAGCGGCAATGCTGGGCTCAGAGCTAACACAGTCGGTCTATTTTTGAGACGAATATCAGTGCTATTAAATTTACATGACCACATTCTTTACTTTCTAAGGAGGCAAATAACGCTTCAAACAAGCTGCGACATCTAGAGTTCAGTAATAAAACTCCAAAGCCTCACCCTTCCACTGTTGCACCCAAAACCTCGAAAATCCTCGGGTCGATACTCCAGGTCCCCCTCCTGTCGCCCGCCCACCGGAGAAAGGGCGCCGATCGAAATGGAAGGCAGCAAAGCGACCCCGTTCCCTTTGTTTCGTCATCGCGTCGGCGGCGGCCACCTGTCAGCGGCGCATCAGCGCGGCGTGCGCGCGACGGGGGCGTGCGCGAGTGACATTCAAAGAGCGCGTGGGCGCGCCCTCCCCCTCGCAGTCAGGCCCCGCGATAAGCGCCGATAAGCGGCGCTCGCGACACGACGTCCGCGCCGCCTGCCGGCGGCAATTCGCGTCGTAGACGTTTGAATAGGCGAGCGTCGCGAGGGGGCGAGGTCGAGCGCCTAGGCGCCCCCGTCGCGCGACAGCACGGGAGGAGCGGATCGTGCCTGACACGGGGCGCCGCGCGCGGCGCAACAGACAGAGATTAACAACGCTCCCTCGCGAAGCTATGCCGTGCTTCTTTGAGTCAGAACACTTAGCATTTGGAGCGTTCAATGGTTTAGTTTATTTCCGCCCAGCATTTAACGTATATATTCCCGAAATTAATCTTTGTTATTCCTGATATATTTCACTAGTTTTTATCCCTTCGCATTCCAAACCAGCTACCTTGATCATATTTCAACTTCTGAATAGTTCGTTTCCTTCTCCGGTGCCTTTTTATCCTACTATTTTTCCATAACCACATGTAGTCATTCGCAATACAATTGGGATATTTTCTACGTCACTACCAGGATTCACAATTGACATTAAAAGAACTCAAAAATGTTGCTATAACAGCGCTTTATTTTTCACTAACATAATAAAAAGAATTTTCATTGTCATTTCTTCGTAGTGTAAAGGTTGCGGAATCAAATTATCATTACGATATTGTATAAAATATAACGTGAATCTCACTTGAATGAGGATATTGAAAATTATTTCATTACATGTATTCATTTAATTCGTTCATCTACCATTTCCATCCAGCATGTCTACATTAATCACAAGAAAAGCAAATAAATCTTGTGCGAATGCGCCATCAAATAATACACAGGAGGTGTGCGCTTCTCTCGCGAATTTACTTGTTTTGCCATTCAATCAGTTGTGTCTCAGGGATAATTATTTCTCCGGCAGGGAATCCCTGCGTTTCCATTTTAAGCGTTCAGCTCAATCATTATTGGAGAGGTGCAGGACATTGGTTTAAAGAAGACAACTGAAGCCCTTCTTTTATCTTTAAAACTGAATATTACAAAATGATCAACATTGTTTCACGTGTCTTCAATAAACATTTTTTAACAATAAATAAAGTAAACGACGCGCGAGACACCGTTGGATTTTGAGAAATATGAAATGTGTCGAAAACATTTTTGAAAGAGATTATTCAAAATTACTCTACGCCTTTTTAACGTTTTAAATCCTGTTCTTTATTCATTTTGATTTCCCAAACTTGTAATTGCCTTAATACGAGTACATTCAAATGAAACCTCTCTTCTGAAAACAATATATAATGTTTTCCAGCCGACAGTTCCACACTGCTTAAAAAATAATTATGCTTGTGGATTTTTTCGTTAGTGAACTTAATTGCGTGTAAAGGAACATGTCACCCTTTCCGACCTTGCGTTCCAGGTAGATTCTCGGGCTTCGTAATTTAAAAACGCTATTCGCGCAGGAAACCTCTTTACATCTCTCCAGAAAGATTTCCCTGGTGAAATTCATTGGTTTCGAGCTGAATGAGCGCCAGATGACGCAAGAAACGCGGGAGAGTTCCGTCTTCCATTCCACATGTTCTTCTTCTTTGTCATCGGATCGAGCCCGCGGCGGCGCCCATTTGTCACTCCGCTTCGCAGCCTGCCACGCCGCGGTGGGGGGGAAGGGGGGGCGGTCCGTCCGCTCGCTCGCGCGCTGCTCCAGGCGCTCCCCCCATCCCGAACCCCACCTCCACCCCGACACACACAAGACGCACTCTAAGTCACTTGAGGCGTCTGGAGCTCCCACAGATCTTATAAGGACTTCCACTGCACGAAAAGAGAGATTACGCGGAAGACTTTATTCAAATTAGAATGCAGCCTAGTTCAGACTCCATCTGCTGAAATGCTCCGAAGGTCCGCCGGGGGATCTTTCGCGTTGAAAGAGGATTCTCTGGCGCGAATTAAAACTCTGATACCGCTTCATGCATGCTCCCCACAATACACAATAGCAGGCAAGTCGAAGGACATTCTTTCTAAAAATTTCTTCATGTCTAAACAATGGGAGCTTTCTTCGAAATGAAACACTTTTACAGTTATAAACAAAGAACGTACAGAGACAACAGGGAAATGTATAAAAGGTTGCTCTCTTACATTTGACAAGAAAAAGAAGCCACTGCTACTTCCGCTAGTACGTAAGAAAGAAAACCCTTTTGTTTACGTATTTTAATTCATTTCATCGATATTATTCTCTTAGGGAAAAAATTAAAAGCACATACTCCAAGGTTATCCAAACACTTTTGCATCCACATGCCTCATTCGAATATTCTGAAGCGGCGCGTGCCCGCGGTGGCGATGCTAGTCCCCCCCCCCCCCCGGCTCCGCGTCCCCGGAGCGCCCCGAGCCCCGCGGGGCGTGCGCCGCGCCGGTCCGTCTCCGCTCCCGAGCTGCGTCGGAGCTGCGTCGGAATCGCGCCGCCTTAGCGCCCTGACGCGCACAGCCGACGTATAATAACGCGCGGATCCCATTACCTCAACTCCACCCTCCGCCGCCGCGCGCCGGCTGCACGGAGAACGCGCGCGGAGCAGGGGGTGGGGAAGAGTCGTGGGGTGAGGAAGGCGGGTTGGGGAAGGGTTGGAAAGGAAGGGGAGGGGAGAGGGGGAGGGTAGCGAGAGTGGCGAAGACGCGCCCCGGTCGGTCGCGGAGCGGGGGGCGGAGCAAGTGCGGCAGAGCGGGGCGGGGTGGTGAAGACACGTGCGACGGGGAAGGCGGGTTGGGGAAGGGAGGTGAGAGAGAGAGGGAGAGAGAGGAGGGTAGCGAGAGTGGCGAGACGCGCCCGGGATGGCAGCGGAGCGGGGAGCGGAGCGGTGGATGCGGCGGGGCGGGGCGGGGAGCGAGAGCCTTCCGTCCCGCTCCCCCGCGCCGCCCGCTATCGACCCACGGCCGGCGGCGGCGAAGGCAGTGCACGGGGTGGAGGAGCAGGAAGAGCAGGAAGGGGGTTGGAGGCACGTTCCCGGACCGTCGCCGCCGCCGCCGCTCTCCCAACCCCGACGCTGCCACCCTCGGTACATAGTGCGTCCCGGCGCCTCGAATATTTTTCCATTCCTTTCGTTATACTTCCATTTCGTGGCGCCACAAGGAATCCAGAATCGTGCTGCGCACATACAATACTGACCACCCAAAGTTTCACATTATGTTACTATCCAAATGTATATTTTCCCTTACGTCTTAATTTCAACTTTCCACTAAATATTGCCTTTCTTTGTTTTGCTTTCTTTTAAGTTAGTTTCTAACACAGCGTAATATCTTATTTTCTCCTTTAAGATATTTTACTTTTATATTAAAATGTTAATAATTAATATGAATGATATTACCTTAAAAAGAAACAACAAGAATTAAATAAATAGTACACAATATTCTAATTTCTTCATATGATAAGCTGAATGTATTGAAGGATTGTAAACCAACTATTCGTGCTAAGGGGAAGAAAAAAAAGAAGAAAAATATTTTGTGAGAAGATATTCGCCAGCTCAAAAATTCACCACACGAAAATACATGGAAATAAAACAGGGAAAGCTGCGTTTCGCCAAGCGGTGTCGTTCACGGGCTGCAAGGCTTATCCTGATCCGCGTGTGGATGGTGATGGAGCGGCTGCGGCGCCGAAGGGCTGATGGCGTAGGGGCGGCGGCGATGCTGCGCTGCTCCTGATGCGACGCATGTCCGAGGCCCGCCGCCCCCGCCGCCCCCGCCGCCCCCGCCGCCCCCGCCGCCCCCGCCGCCCCCGCCGCCCCCGCCGCCCCCGCCGCCCCCGCCGCCGCCGCCGCCGCCGCCGCCGCCGCCACCGCCGCCACCGCCGCCACCGCCGCCACCGCCGCCACCGCCGCCACCGCCGCCACCGCCGCCACCGCCGCCACCGCCGCCCTTCTGCGGGTCTCCGATGAAGGCGGCGAAGTACCAGTACAGTGCGAAACGTTCCTCAAACAGGCGGACGAAAATTCACGTTTTCTCGCTTCCTCTAACACTGGGTATATCTCATACTATATTTCACCCTTCTGCAAACAACGCACGTCACAAATATTTGATAATTCTAAAATAAATGGGCATCCTGATGGAAGAGCAACTTAGCGCATTCCGAAGTTTCTCTACTCTATAGATGTAATATTCTGACTAACGTATTTCGCCCGCGTAAGTTCTCCATCAAAGAGTTTTTAACTGAATGACAAACAAAATATTCTAAGATCGTTTTTCTTGCCGATGCATTGTCACTTTTAAGAACATTTGTACGTAAAATTTTAATTGTGGAACACACTGTACGTCACGATGGAAGGTAGGCTTCCCGCCGAACATTGCTGTATGTTATATCTTAGAAGGGCTCTGAAGGTACAGCTGGGGCCGCTGCCCTCAGTTCGTGGAATTTTAAAACTTGCTATTTTGTCGTACGCCTGTCAAGGTAATTAGGTTTTAAGTTCTTTTCATTCTAATGAAGAGTTCAACACTGCTGATCTTGTCATGCATGGATTGTGGTTCGAGAATCATTTGATATGTTTTCCTAATCGAGTACAGCATTATTGAACTTTTTTCTTCGCCGATCGAAAGTGCACAGAAAGATCAAAGTCAACACTGATACGTTTTACAAAGAAATAGGTAAAGTGATGATCAGACTCTATAAATGAATAAGTGCGACGAAGTTCTTTAGATGTAATTATCCCATTCGTCTTAATACATTGTATGTAATGTTATCGAGGAAGAGCGACTCTAAGGCAAAGGCGTAACATTTCAATATAATCAGTACGAAGTACAATTCTCCGAAATATCTGAGGGATTTAAACAACAAGAAACTAATAAGTAAAATGCCCCGTAGTAGGAAATTATTTCAAAATTGGAGTTTTGAGTTAATATTTTTTATTATTAATTTTGAGAGAACTTGCCATATTCCTCTAATGATTTTATTCCTAATCAAAATGTCACTACAAGAAAACGAGCTATACAAAGTCAACTACTAAATGTTACAGTTTTGAATCAGACATTATATGATTAAGTTAACATTTTCTCCCTTGCGCTCCCCAACGCAAGTAGATTTTTCACGGCATGACCAAATTATGAAAATACTTCTAATTAGTGTCAGAAATGTGTAATATGACAAATATAATAGCTTATCAAATTCAGGAGGATATTCCTTCCTTGACACGTAATATAAGTAGGCTAACTCGCAATGTTTGTTGTTAGCAACAGTAGAAACAGTAGTATCCCACAAATGTGCAGACACGCAGTGTCTCCGATTGACGACTGTAGCGATTTGTACCTCATGCATTTGTACAGCATTCAACACATTTAATATCTTTGCTTTTCGAGATTTTAGAAAATCCCTATCGCTATCTACTGACGCAACATCACGCGTGCTGAGCAGGTTCATAGAATGTTTTCAGTAAACTGTCTTGTCAAATGCTTGAAAATATATCCAGTAAACTGACTTTTGATCCATTCCGTCTTTCAATAATTGGACTCAAGGCAAAAAAACTCGATACCGCACGATCATCATATTACAAAAGGAAATATTCTCGTCGTTGTTAGTACATTCCAAGTGAAATAAGTATTACAATTAAATATTTTGTGTGTTCTAGATTGGAATGTTGAGACATTTCAGTACTTATACATCGTCGTGATAAAATTTAACCAGCCATACCACTGGATAAAATAGTGGATGTCCAATTTAATTAATCAAAAGAGAAGAATCATATTGGTACGGAAACAGACATCCCAAAATAGAAGCGTATTCAAACCGCTCAACCAAAGTTGGCGATGCACGCCATGCAAGCAACAAACACTTGAAGGTTATGCCCAAACCCGTGAGCGTGATGGGCAGAGCGCTCAACAAACATCTGCTAAGCGATAGGCGTGCACTTCACACGAGGTGAACTTTCACAGCTCGCCTTAGTAAGGCGCTCATAACGCCGTTCGCACTCGCTTGTTCCTGTCGAAGTGTCAACCTTTCGCGAAGGCAACCTTTATGATGATGCCAATAGGTTTCCCACTCCCCAACTCTGGATCCAAGGCCACCCGAAGAGGAGGCGAAAGGAAAAACCGCGAGACTCCAGCTTGCAACAGTCGATCACAAGAATCTGAAGAATCCGCGCACTTGACCCGGAATTATGAGATGGGTTCGGTTTCATACGAACTGAAGGTCACAACGGAATTCTCGACGATAGAAACACAAAACTTGTTTGTTTTGTGTGTTCACGTTCGTGACATTCTGTCTGACCTTACAGCAAATGTAAGATGTTACAGTCATTTGGTCAAGGTGGTTCTTCATATATCTTTACAATCATGAAGATTAAATATCGTTTAATGTATGAAAATAATTACGCATTGCTGTTGCTGGTACTACCAGAAGAGTAGCCATCTTGAATCAAAAACTTTTAAAGCACCTTGAATTATTTTGAGTTTGGTCATAATAGACAAAAACTTTGATTTTCTACTTTTGGGTAAATATGACAGGAATGTTTTCACTACCAAGAAATTTTATTCTTCCTTTCTAAACTAATCTTATTTCCAATTGCTACGTAATACTTTTCAACAAATGAGTTTTCACATTACGAATTGCACTATATTTTCTTTTCTTGCGATCAATACATTTGCTTGCATTTAGGAAGCACATACAATGTTCCTAATTCAATAGTATACTCTTTTCATTTACAACTTCAATTTCAAAAACACATTTTATGGAGGATCATATGAAAGTTTTCACATCTGCATTTTTCCGAATTTTGGTGTTTCGACTCAAAAACACATTTTGCATGCTGCCATTGCTTCTCCTTTAAAAGAGTTCATTTAAATTTTGTTTAGCGCAGTATTTACAATAATTATTTTAAATTCATTTTCAAAATCGGCTAACTAGCTTTGAATTTTCGCGCAAAAGGTATTCTAAAACTTGTTCCAACGTTGGAAGATCTCTCACTGCGGCCTCGAATGCCTCGCGCGTCTTTAGAGACGCGGCCTCCGCGCCGGACCAAGTGGCTGCACGCACTCGCACTCGCGCGCGTCATCGCAGGACGCACGCGCAGCCGTGACCGGCATAGGGAAACGCGCGTGAACCTTGGTGCAATGCGCCGGGGAGCAGAGCCAACACGAGCGGTCGCGTATAGGGCGGCGCCTGATATCTCATACATACATTTATTAGAACTGCAAATGGGTATGACCCGGTGGCAGTTAAGTGACAATAATTGCAAAAATTACAACACTTACATTAATAATAATAATAATAATAATAATATAATAATATAATAAAATAATAATAATAATAATAATAATAATAATAATAATAATAATAATAATAATACCGTACAATACAGTACAAGACGAAAAGCAGCATTGAAAAGAGCATTGATCGCGTTCACCGCACTTCACTTCACTTCACAACACTACACTACACTACACTTTTTTGCTTTGAATTACACTGACCATCACTTCACAGCACTTCACCGCACTACACAGCACTTACTCATTTAATATCTGTTACTGTTATCTTGTTCTAACTTATTTCTAAAACTTCGGACACTGCGAGGAAAAGCTTTGAAAACTGCTGCAGGTAAACTGTTTCAATCTCTAATTGTTCTGTTACAAAAGGAAAACTTCCCAAGATCTGAATTTTGTTTCCTTGCTCGAATTTTGTCATCACATGAAATCGGGTTCACTTCGTTGTTATTATGTGTCGAACAGTTGTTAAGTACGTAAGTTACTTTTTTTGTTATTTAAGACCGCATCAGCATATAGGTCATAAGCGACCAATATTGCTTGTAACGGTATGGTAACTATGAGTATGACATGATATGATGATGATATGGCACAGCTGCCTTCTCGGCGATCTCAGCCATCCGGACGGGCTGTAAGTTAATTGTTAAGAATAAAAATATATTTTATCAATTGTGGAAGTGTGTGTTGAGAAATACGTTCATGGTGTAAAATGGCATTGAACAAGCAAAGAGCTGACTGTGAAAAGTAAGGGTCGAAAAATGAAAACAAAAATCGGGCAGAACTTTTCAATTGAAATACAAATTTTGCTTTTGAAACTAGTATTTTATTTACCGTCATTTTTTATTTAAGGTCGCATCAGCGTCTAGGTTATTAGCGACCACTATTGCGTGTAACGGTATGGTAACTATGAGGATGGCACGATATGGTGATGATAGGAGTGTGAAAGGACAAACACAATACAACCATGCCCGAGGCGGGACTCGAATCCGCGATCCTTCGGCCCGAGATCGCTACGGCACTACTGTTACTGTCATTGTATTACATCTAATACTATTGCTACTCCACAACTGAACTGTAGTAATTGTTTTAATTGTTTTTAGTAGTATCATTTGCATTTTTAAATAATTTTGTTTTTCGCGCAGATTAAGTAACAACGTGCTAGGTATACACTCTCCGCAATTAAATTTCTCATTATCTTCTCTTTGCATTTGTACTCTCAAAAGAGTGTTAGTTACCTAAAAGTACCCACGAGTCTACGAAAATCGTAACTACAAGAATATAGAGGCCAAAGATCATCATTTGTAGAACTGAAAGCTTCCATAAACTCCAGCAGTAATGACGCGAATCGATTGCACATCGTGTGATCGGGTCTGATTTAATATTAACTAATAACATGCTAGTCACAAAATTGTAAAACAAGCCGGGAGAAATAATAGATACGACAAATTCTGTTCTCATCTGCGCAATAAAATCGCAATTCTTTGTAATAACTTGTAACAATTCATCCATGTTTTCCAGAGAATTTTAAACAAAATTTGCTATTGCACCTGTTTTCCATTTATACTAAGTGAATCCACGTATAGTATCTACCAATAGCAACTTTTAAGAAATATTTAATCGGTTCTATAGAAAGTGTATTTTCTGAGAAATAGCCAAGAGTGACTAACAAAATCTCTTTTTTTTAATTGAGCTGCGTTGATTGTGAGAATTGAATGCAGAAGCTTTCCTCCACGTCATTGTGATAGAACGATTTGAGAACCAGAGTTCTGGCACCCTTCCCGCCCTTATCCTCAAGACGGCGAGCGTGAATTACACCTATAAACCGCCTCTCCCCATGGCGTCGTGCGCGAGCCAGAAACTTCGCCGTCTGCGCTAACACGCAACTGCGGAGTAGCTCCCTTTACGGCGGCCCCTTCGGTCGTCCGCTGTTCTACTCCTTGTCCAGCGACACCTCCGCCTTTGCGTCGTTAACTCACGACTCATCTGTCTCCGGTGCTTCTTGTCCATCACCGCCCGTTTCGGACTAACTTGCTAATCTTCAAGCTTATTCTCATCAACCTCGCTACGCTTCTACTCAGCTTGTTCGCCACCCTTCGAGAGTACTTGCTCACGCACTAGCTTGTCCTCCACTGAGTAGTCCCACACTTTCACTTAGATCAACATTTTTTCTCTACATGATATTTTCATCTTCGCTACTCTCAGCCACATCCACTCAGCCATCGATTCAAAGACCTAAATAAATGCTTATACAGTACACGAACGTGCTGCTGTAAATTCTATTCTCGATTCACCATGTAGTTATCCTGTTATCTTATTTCCTATGGGTTCCCTTGCACATCCTCGATGGCATCCATCTAAAAGTACTTGGGGAATAATTTCACTATTTATAAGATCAGATTTTCTAGTTTTCTTTAATTATTATCCCTTCCAGTTCTGTACAACCTCAACGCTCATTCACTCAGGTAACATAACGCCTCTTCCTAGTCCATGCTACCGTTTTTCTCTCATTTCTGAATCATCGGTTTCCTCGTCTTTTCTAGCACGATCCTCCCGCAGCACCTCATATTCATGTATCTGCACCTACAGCAGCCTCGCCCCCACCCTCGCGGCAACAAGTGCCCAGGGCCGGCGCCTGCCGCCCGCCCGCCCGCCAGACCAGGCGCTACGCCACGCCACTCCGCGCGAGTTACGATAGTTGGCCCAACTTTAATGGTCCGCCCCATTGTGAGAGGCGCGTAATGCGCCGCCGGCCGCACGGGGGCGGGGGCGGGGGCTGAGCGTCGCCGGCCGAGCTTAATCTCGTAACCGCCCAGAGCCCGACGGAAAGCCCTTGTCAGACCCGGGTTTGCGTTCCTTGGTCACAACGCCCGCGGAACTAAATTGTACCGGGCGAGCTCCGCTTCTCGAGGAGTACAATGGACGTATGCCGCAAATGATTTACCGTCGTCCGATCTGCTCTGCCCCGGCGTCTATTTCGCTTCCTGGTCATGGATTGGCGAAAATTTTTGTATAATATACATAAATTTTTCGATAATCAAAAGTTTTGTTCATCTCTGATAATGCATTAAGTTTTTGAAATTTGGAAGTGAAACACATTGGAGGATAAGAGAGCTACATTAGCAACATTTTGGGGGTCGCAAGAGGATGGGAAATACTGCAACGACTTTGGAATCTTTGCAAAGAACGTAGAAGTCGGCGTATTGAACAAGTGTGAAAAGTTAGGGGAGATTTTAATGATTTTTTCTTTGGATCATGGATGGATTCATTAGATCTTTTAATGACAAATTATCGTTGAAAATGAAACATTTACGACTGGAGACCACCTATAGAGGGTAATCTATTCTACACAACAGGGAATGTTTGAACGTATACATAGTTTGAATAACACAGATATAAATTAAATTAAATTAAAAAGTTAGTACACAAATAAAAACACAAGAAACACTATACGTACTAAAGGAAACAACTTAATACACAAATTATTACTCACTATGACAAAGCTACAGTCACTGTCCATTACCGGCCCTATATTTCATATGCTTCCGCTCAGTTCTGTAATTAAGTCACTTGAGACCAAGAAGCGCCAGCCTGTTTATGAAAAGCACTGGACCATCTTGTTCGTAGCCGTCCTCGCTCCCAGGGTCCCAGAAAAGGGTTTTGTCCTTTTAGTTCAGGTGTCTGGCTTGATGGTCTGGTATTATATCTTTAATAACTTGAATCTATAATTAATACACTGAATTATTGAGGCAGAAGAGCACTTTTTTTATTGATTCATCTCTTAGCGCTCTTACTTTTACTCTTTACGTATCTTTAAACGAAATGGAAAACGTATATTGCATAAAACATCACGTATGTGAATATCCATTTAATAAGACTTTTGAACAATATCCGAAAAATTAGCTCATGTCACACACAATGTTTTCCTACGACAAAATGAAATTTAACTCCTGTTACGCGTAATTTTTATGCACACTTTGCCTTCAAATTACCTAAGAATGTTGAATTCTTAGGTTAATTGTCTAGTTTGTTTTTCACTTTTTCTTGTACAAAGAATGTATGATAGCAAATTTCCGAAAATGTTGTAAACATATAGAGCCTCAGGAAAAGAGAGGAAGCCAACAGAAGAGATGAAACGATCCGTTCTAAAAACTCTGAGACAGAACAGTCTAAAAAGGACTTCCTTCTAATTGTTAGAGTACATAAGCTTTCGATGGTTTTTCATTTTACTTTTCAATAAATAGTATTATTTGTAAATATTTTATCTTAAAACACAACGCAAGTGCTTCTGCACTCAAATTAATAGCTGCAAAATAAAAAAAAAAACAATGCATCTAACAGCTTATAAGGAAGAGTAAATATACATACATCGTTATTTAATGATTTAACGATTGCTAACAGTTTCTTCTTTTCTTGACCATTTCAACGTTTCCTCCTATATCACTAATGCCATTCGTTACTTTAAACTCACGACAATTTGTAGGGAACAATCATTACTTATCCATCAATATGTTGTTATCCCCACGTAATCGTGTCTAGAAATGGACGCAGTTCCTCTTTCCTGTCGAGTAACACGAGCGAAGGAAATATGCGATAAATGGCCTTGCGTTGACCGTAAATAGACGTTTCTCCTTCACCGCTTCGGTCGTATTTCATATTTCATAGCTCTGATGAGTACGCGGATGTGCACAATAGCATTTGAACGCTTACTTGTTTTGTTTTTTGAGGCATGAGGTAACGGTGCAAGGCACCGACTTTTCAATCGCAATATACATAATGACACATTAATGTAGATTCCCTTTCTTTGGTAAGACAACCAACAGAGTTACAAGCAAATCCAAGAAATTATAAAAATAACCACACTAATATACTTAATCGAATGCTTTCAAATCAAATAAGTACACTTCCCTATGCTATTTAACGATTAGAAGATATAACGCAATTAATTTGCAATCGATGTTCGACTATGGAAGGGAAAATTTCTTCTGTGTTGATCCTAGAAGTAGTGGTAGATGTTTTAGTAGGTAAGGAGAATATTTATTGATCAAATGTGCATGAAATCAAATTTGAACCAACATATTTCGTGTCATTTTAATTTAGGAAAGTCTAATCGCTCAAACAAAACGTATCTCTAGAATTATATTAACTTTACTTTGAACTAACTACTAACTAACTACTACTAACTTACTTTGAACTAACATAACTACTAATTGTTTCCGTACAGTAATGAGTTTCCTTGATTTTCCACATTTCCCCCCTCCCGCCACTAAGTAAAGTGTAACTAGTAGGATAACAAGGATAATTTCCTAGCGGACAGAATACTAAGACGAATTTATGAATTTAAAAACTAATTGCTCAAGGATAATCCTATTTATCTCTTACCTACGTGACGAAATAAGACTGTTTTATAATAACTCCCTTGTAACTCCCCCGTAACTCCCTTGTATATTCGAGATTTCAATTTTGTTTCTGTTTTGTCAGTTTTACTGTACATTTTTATATCAGAGGAAACTCGTAAAATAACTTTATCCTCACAAGTGGATTCCTTAAAACAGGACTGATGTTCTAAGCAATGATACTCAACTTTTAATGTGCACTTTTACAAATATTTGCAGAAACCATATTTGCAGAAAATGACCAACAATCGCTCAATTTTCGAAATTATCCTACGCCAATTGAATTTTATTTACAATGGTTTCATGTCATTCCAAATAGTGTAAATATAGTGACTATTTCAGATTTGCTGGCAGGCCAACTGCTGATGCAATAAGCTCCGTGAAAGTAGCTCGTTTGAATATCAGGTGATGTTCCTCCGATAGAACGTAAGATCCGGCGGCGTGTGAGCTTGAATTTCTTCGCTCTCTGCATCTCCACCGCTCCAGGCAGAACAAACGAAGCTCCTGGCGTACGTGGTTCTGTAGAGCATGTGAATATTCGTGTGTGTACGTAAGGGGTGAGGGTGGGACAAGGAAAAGGAAGGGAAAACGATAGCGTGTGATCGTGATCCCTTCGTAAAGGTACTGCTCTGGCGTTCGGCTGGTACAGACCGGAGAAACCATAGGAAACTACCGATTCGAACAACCTGCTGAGATAATTTTTCTCCAGTCTGCGACTGAGTTCGATCTACCTATCTCGCTAGGATCGAAAATCCGCCATTGTCGGGACTCGAACCCTAGGACCTCCCGGTCAGAGAGGCTGCAGGGACAGCAGCAGGGCCATCCGATACAAATGTTGCTGAAAGAAAAAGATTGTTTGAGAACGCTCTCTTACAAATACTCTTCCCTTAGCTGATCGCAAGCTGTGTTGGGAGGCACGAGAACACGTTCATGAAGTATCCGGTTGTCCCGTGGAGAGCCCGCTAAGTGACGCCAAGTGGCAGTGTGCACTCAGTGATTACGTGGCTGTCGACAGATGTGCGGGGGAGACGTGATAAAGGCTCCGGTTCTTCGACGTCGCGTGGCCCGGCGGGAGTCCCTCACGAGGAGATACGGAACGCAAACGCACTTTTTACACATCCTCGGAAACAGCAACTGTAAGTTCTCCTTAAAACCGTAGAGTATTAATTTTGTATGCACGTCATCACTTCAACTTCATGTGAACAGTATACATCCACACAGAAAATTGAAGGGTTTGTGAATGAAATGAAAAGACTTGCGTCACGCAATGGCTTCGTGTTCTTTGACTGGCATACCATGTTAATTTGAATGAAATGGTGTTTCTCTGAGAAGTTTGAAATTGTTTCTAACTTGACCTTTAGCTCTAGGGATTAGATTGGAAACTTATCATCCTTATCAAGCTTACTGCTACAGTTGGAAGACTCATTCAGATGAACAAGTTATGGTTTATATGTGAGAGCGTAACTTCTCGACGATCAATTTTCAAAACGAGTCCTCATGTAACGAGAGAAAACTGCATTGCATACGTCCGCAAGCTGGGACTAAGAACTTCCTCTAACACCAGCGGCAATCGCGCAGAAATTTTATCACCACTATAAAGTGGCCTCAGTGGAGATGACATCGCGCGATCTTGTGTCTCCGGCAAACCCCGGAACGTGCTTACGCTTTAGCGCGTTATCTCTAGGCACCCCGCAACACCTCACCCTTCCACGCGCGCAAGGCAGCTCGTGAGAACAGACGGTAGAATTCCCGGCGGCGCGCTGTGGCGGCGGTGGCCCGCGCCGGCCGTCGGGCGCCCCTCGCTAACCAACGCCGCTCCCGCCGCCCGCCCCGCCCCGCCCCGCCCCGCTCGCCGCGCGCGTTGAGTCAACACGGGCGCGCCCGCCCCGCCGCGCAGCCAGACGGCCTCTTGGAGAGCATTAGCGCCCGCTGAGCACACGGCGGCTCCGGCCTCCCCGCGCCCCCGCCCAGTGGTCGCGCTCGCGCAGCCACTCGCTCGGCCACGAATGCCGAAGTAGCTCCGTTTCATGGCCTCGCGAGGGAACTCAAAACCGAGCAAAATTGAAGTTGAGTGAAACTGGGGAGTTGCTCGTAAATATGTCCACATATCATAAAAACAAGTCAATTCAAAAATGTTAAAAAGGAACTTATTGTAAATTATTAAAATATGTTAAAAAACTTCAATAAGTTATTGTATAAAAATTGTCAATTGTCCAAAATTAGTATCGAAAATTATCATTTTCAAATAGTCTCTACTTGACATTGAAGTCTACACACAAAAACTACAAAACTGCTTAACTGGTAAAACGAGAGAGTTCCATCATTTCCTAACGCCACTATTTTTTTAACATAATATGTATCTCATGATCTTATTAAGAACGCATTACACATTTCGCACACTCATTCTTACAACATACGACAGTTCATATGTTAACTAATTCTGCGACCACAAGAAACGAATTTTTCGGCCATAGTTCACCAGGTATTCGGCAGGGCTGCCATGTAGAGCCCGGCGAGAGAGGTGTCGAGATGCTTCTACTCGCCGGCGCTTGTAGAAACACGGGTTTGGTCTTCGGGTTATTTGTCAGCGTTTATTACGTCGTGTGCGCACACGCTGCGAAGACCCGACCCCGCCCCGCGCTTGACGACATCGGAAAGAGAGAAAGAGAAAAAAAAGATGACTAGTGGTTTCTCCGCGGAGCAAAGGTCACTCGAAGCCACCGATCACTCCGCGTTCATTGAGTCGCGAGCCCAGGTGTGAAATACGCTCAGGTGCGCGTTCTGCGCCTGCAGAGGCGGCGTATCGGCTTCCCCCTCCTCTCCGTTCCTTCACCTCCACGCTTTTGCTGAATGGGACGTCACACATGGTTCGTCATTGACACGGCCGGAAAGGGACAAATTTACTTGGGATGAGCCTTGGAATTTAGTCTCCGAAAAAAAGAATTTAATCGCGAAAAAGGTTTTTTAGACAGCAATTTACATCTTATTTTTATTGCAATTTTAACAAATGCGCTCAGTTTGTGAAAAAGGTTTCTCTTGTCATGAAGTTTTATATATATTCTCCTACAAACAACTCTGATGATTTTTAAGTCCGAAATATTATATTTTTCATTTCCATTTCTCATATTTGAACCAGTACTTGAAACCAGTGGATAAATTTTCAGAGATGATTTTTCGCCAAGTTGAGACGTATAATAAAAACGTCTATAAATTTTACGAAGCCGTTTAGGTACGAGATTATGATGAAATATTCAACTATCACCTTTTATGAATTCGAATCGAACGCCGTGATCGTTACGAAAGTTTCTCACCAATTCATGATTTCTTGTCTTTTTCAAAACTATTCTGTGAAAAGATTCGTTTAGACTATGAAGTGTGATATACTACAAAAGTTTCTAAAACTTATAAATAATCTGTGACTATAAATATTAAATAACAATTATTTAATTAAGAAAACTACTGAAACAAGTATGGATAAATCAAGTATTATGTGAAAGAGAATAAACATTGTTTATATTGATTGTTACCTCAAGGTTATCAAAAAACATTCAGGACAGCCATATAAGTACTCTGCACATCGTACGAATGATTAACAATCGTTCAAATTAAATCGTTTTTGAAATTAAATTCGCATCATGTTCACTGAAGGACTAAAATGCTTTACAGTCCTAATTACTTATAAATCAGAAGGACATTTTAATATCAGCTCGGGAATAATTGATGATAATGATGTATAGGCAATTGAGACATTGTAGTTTTGAATGTTTGAAGTTGTTTCAAGGATTCGCACAAATGTCACGCATTAAAGTCTTGAGCATTAAACTCGTGCATTGATCTCGTAAGTACCTTAAGCAAAGCGCATCTCTGTAGGTCAATGGTAAGCTTCAATCCCCAGAACGCAGTTTTGATCTTGGCTCAGATGCGTGGATTTTTTAAGCAGGATTCACAGTCGCCACGTATTTGCAGCATCTAAAAGAATCTCCTGCAAAATGCTTGAGAAACTTAAAACCCCCCACACTTCCTGTCCTATTAAGGTACGTACCACATTCACTTCGCAGGAGAACGCCTCCTGTAATGAATAAACAGGACTGAAACTGTTTTGGTGGCACTCTCTTAAAATTTCAGGGTAAAAATGTACTGGTTACGCTGGTATCCCACAGTGTATCACATAGAGAATTCCTAGCACTTTCGTTTGCCGGAGTGGGCCAATGGACGAAGGTATTCCAAACAACAACAAAAACACTCAAATAAAGTACCTTAAGCATCAGTTGCGTCGAAGTGCCATCAACTTCTGCCAGCCTTGACGCACGCGTGCAACAGCGGTGGAAAACGCTCTTCGAACGCCGCTTTCGCTCTGTTGCAGAATGTCGCTCCGAGCCGTCGGCGCGCGCTCGCCTGTGCTGCTGTGCGCCGCCCTCTGCCTGCTGGTGGCGCGGCCCGCCCTCACCTACGGCACCTGCAGCGGCAAGAAGATGATCCGTGAGTACCGCCAGGCACCTTTCGCTCCCTGGCAAGCGCGTAGTCTAAGGAGCGCGCACGAATGGGAAGATTTTGCTCCGATAAGCGGGGATTGTACACGACCAGAATAAAAGAGCGAAATCGGGATCTGGTGAATTCGAATTCTGGTGGCTTGGAGGCGCGATTTTTCATATGTTATAAGATATTATTTTCTTGGCAAACGTTGGTGAAGAACCTTTACGAATTGTGATAGTAATAATCTAGTAAATATTGCAAATATGATTACCATCACAATTCATAATACTATCTCTGAAAATTTTGTTTAAAATCCAAAAACAGTCCCCTTCAAATATGCATTTTTAAAACTTTCATTTGATTTTCACAAAATGTCAAGTAAATTAATAAGTCTAATTAAAATTGTCTTATCTGCATTTAACTTAGTAGCAAGACCTTTCGGAGTAAGTAAAGGAGTAAGTTTCTTTACAAAATAAGGTGGATAGTGTCACATTCTAATCGTTAGCCATTATTGAATTGCAATAAAATTTGTATTTATTATACAAGACGACCTCTAACAATTCAATAATAAACATTAACTCGATCACAGAAATTGTATTTTAAGCTACAGATTTCAAAAAAGTACATGATACACTTGAACACAAACATCTGCAGTGGAAGGTAATATTTATGAAAAATTAAATTTACGTTTTCTTAAATCTCAGTGATTTTTTAAAACTATCTCATTCAATTATTTCACATAACCCAACATCCTGTATTAAAAATAATTTTCAGAAAGTTGTCACCTGTAATGGTATTTATAATAAATATTAGGTCGGTAAAAATTATTGGAAATATAAATAATTACGTCTTTTTATCAAAGACTTACTCAAAAGAAACAAAAGGGATTTTAATGTTTTATAACGGTAGAGGGATGATGACTACAATAGCTTAAAAAATAATTTTGAGGTATGCTTAGTTTGGCAATGGAAATAGAAGTTCACTTAATTTTTAGATTCAAAACTGATTAATTTTTAATTTACCGTAAATTCGTGCAATCACACGTTTACATCATAATACAGCGCAATCTGTAAAAAATAGTATTGGTACATTTACTTACAGCTTACATATCTCCAATCAATTTGTCTCTCTTTTGTAATTTTAAACATTCCAGAGGTTTTTCTAAAATTAGGACACGTAAATTATTAAAATCACTCGTTCAGCCGGAAAGAATATTTTCCTTACATCACAAGTACTACAAAAGTTTTCCAATTATTATTCAACTTCGGGGACAAAAAGTCTGTTTCTATATTACATTCAATACTACAAAATTAGATGCAATTATTTTTTTAAAAACATGGCATGCATTCTCCATAGAATATGAAACAGTACATCGAACTAAACATAAAATTATTACTGGATGAACAATAATCTAATCACGCTGTTTAGTATAACAACAGCACAATTAGTATAACAAATGAACTTCGATTTGTTTACAAGAATATAGACTGTCAACTATCGATGGGACCATTGTATGCTGAGCTATTGTTAAAATAGCTTCATTCCCAATTTGAAAGCCATGCCTCGTTGATTCTTCCGACTTCAAATAACATTTACTAAAAATGGCAAAGTTTAGAATATTGATAGAATTTCACAAATCTTTACCTTCAAAAATTACCACAATTTAAACAAGACGGATTCCAAGATGTCCTCGGAATGTTCGCTTCCCCTTGACCACACAATAAACTATTTACCCATATATGTTCTGCAAAACTGATCCTAATTTTGTTGTTCTTCGTTGACATTAAGACACACAATATTTCTAGTTTTAAAACATTTGAATAATTATATTATTTATTGGAATAAACGCGTTCCCAGAGGAAATGTACCCGGCCTGATTAAGTTCCGGCTCCATTCCGGAGCTGAGGTTCTGCTGACGATCTCCCAAGCACGCACATCTCATCACCGGTTCTCGCGTGCTGCCCCCCTCGTTCGCAGAGGCTCGCCGCTCTAATGAAAAGCGCACTCGTTGGCCCATTAGCTTACAACGTCGCCCGAGCGCTCTCTCAAAGGCGGCAGCCGCCGCTCGCGGGGCGGAACACTGACCGCTGCGGCGGCTCGCCCCGATCGCAGGGGACACAAACATGGCGGATTACAGCGCACTATGTCAACAAGTCCAGATCCTAAACCTCATTAATTTCAAATAAAAAAATAAAATTATGCAATTACGAAAAATAAAATGCATTTGTATTTCGAATTATTATTATTATTATTATTATTATTATTATTATTATTATTATTATTATTATTATTATTATTATTATTATTATTATTATATTATCATTAATATCATTATATTATCATTAATATCATTATATTATCATTAATATTGTTATATTACCATTAATATTATTATTGATAGTATTCAATACACGTGAGTACAGAAAAGCAATACTGTACAATTCTAATTATAAAATATATTATATTTTCATGCTTTCAATCGTCTTTTTTATCCATTATTTATTTGCACTACAATTGTTTTGAAAGGAAACAGTGTTGATAACTAATATCTCTTGCGAATATTCAACATGTCTGTTCTCATCGTGGTAACTACCACGGTGTATATGTGAATGTACTTAGAGAATGTGAATAAGAACGCAAAGGAACAGTGTACTGTACTTATAAGAATGGAAAAGTACCCTGTTTACTTAGTGTTTACAAAGTCGGAAGAACGATCTTAAACACGATTTCCCCTCAATATCCACTCTTCACGCAAACAAAAACTGATTTGAGACATTTTCAATGCGTAACAGTAGAGTAATGATAAACGGTAAGCTAGCACATATAGTTTTAACAGCTGTGCAAGTTATTTTGAAGTGTATTTTGAATAGAAACGTCAAGAATAAAAGTTGTCAAATTAACCGAACTCAGTTGCAGAGAGACTGAATAGAAATTTCTGGTATAAGTGTGTACATTTTCGCAAATATTTTTACACATACGTAACTTCGTCCACTGACACTGAAATACAGGTATGATCAGGTACCTTGAGGTACACATCACCAAATTTTCACTTCTAAGAACATTTCAAAAATATTTAACACACTAATTTAGACTTCACTGATATAATTCAAATCCTAATATTCCATTCCATTTATTAATTTCTCTTAAATATTTTGACAATTTTCGAAAAGGATGAGCGTACTAAGGCGAGTGATCTGAGTTGCACCTGAGTTTCCGAACCCAGATGTTTCTGAGAATAAACGATACGCATACAAAGTGAAAAGTGATGGCACTTCCAATAGTCCAATTAAACAACATTAGGTGGACAGGTGCGAAGATTACGCACTCTGTAGCTCATTGTTTTAAAACTGAAAATAGCTTCATTCAGGAAATCAACCTCGAATGTTTCTGTCAACCCTGTCTGCGAAGTGGTAGTTCCATAGGTAAATTGTCCAAAAAAAAAGAAAAAAAGATCGCATTGTGTAAACCAGTGCATAAGAAACAACTTGTGTCTTTTTGAGAACTCCGAAATTTAGAAAGTAAATCGTTTCAGAGTTAAGTTCGATGATTAAGTTTGTTAAGTGCAATGTGTGTTGCGGGTTGCCAGTGCGCCTGCATTTTCCCTACGCCATAATCTGCTAGATTTCTTCTTCACCTTCTCCTTAAACGTGTCCTCTTCAGGACTGTAATGCATTTCTTTCTTCTAGAGCAGAAGACTTTCGCGGTTTTGTTTCGATTGTTTCATATACACGGAACATTCCCGCCATATTTCTTTAGCGTATTATATGTATATGTAAACATTATTCTAACTGAGAGGCGTGGCTTCACTGCACCTGCGCCTCTTCCCCCGCGCGATCAACGCGCCGCATGATGCTCGTTGTGCGCAGGGAGCGGCGGCCTGTCGTGCGAGGACCGCCAGCAGATCCTGGACTGGCACAACCGCCTGCGCCAGCAGGTGGCGCTGGGGCAGGTGCGGGGACAGCCCAGCGCCGCCAACATGAAGGAGATGGTGAGTACCCCGTCCTCTGCTCCGCTCCGCGCCGCGCCGCGCTGCGCTTCAGATGAAATGTCGCACACAGACCTTTTCGCCACTCGCCCATTCGCGCACGGCAAACACGGGCAGTCAAGAATGAAAGAGCATTCTGAGAAGAATCTCGCCAACAAAAGGCGGGAATTCATTGCGAGCGAATCACGCTATACTACCATTTCATAATGGTCAATGCTCTTTTCAAAGTGGCATTTACTCCGGCGCGTCGTGAACTAGAACACACTGATAGCTGATATGTTTGAATAGATCCTAGCATATGTAACAAAGGAAGGTAGAAAAGCGTAGAGAAGTGTATGAAATATATAGGTGGGGTTGCAAAATAGGTATATTGAATAGAAGAAATCAGTGAAAAAGTCTCGATCAGCGTAAAGAGCCGCAGCCAGCTGCAGGGTTCTAAAATTAATTGAAGGGTTTTTTACAAGAACTATAAACCGGTCCAAATTCAAAATTTTTGAGGATGCGAAAATACTTCATACTTTTAGACGTGCCTAGTAAAGAAGTGATAATTTCCCCCCGCCTTTTATCTTTTAATGTGTTTGGCATTTGCTGAAAGAAAATAATCCAGCAGTTAGCGCCAGTTGTAGGAAATAACTTGGTCTAAAATCTCAAATTATGGAACGTTAGACCTGTTCGGTTGTTGTAAGAAATTTCTTAATTCCGTCTGTTTCATAGGCAGTAAGGAAAGATAATTTATAGAGGGAAGATAATATAGACAAACGTTAATATATTCTGTGAATAAGTAGTAAGGGCTATTGATGTGAGAAAGTATTGACTGTGAAGCAGAGAGAGACAGGGGGTGCAGTCGAAATACCAATGACTTCAGATCACTAAGACAGTCATGAGTAATAATACATTGAATACAGAATAGAGACGTGGAGACAGGGCCGGACATACCTAGAAGCAAACAACGCAGTTTCTTAAGGGCGGACGGGGATACGCTCTCCCCGGAAAAAGAACATTCACAAAAAGGTCATATAATGTTTATATCTGCAAAACAGCAAATAAATTTTCATTTCTATTTACATAAAAAGTTATTCTATTGTAATCAGTGTTTATCAGTAAATCTCAAAGATTTCTTTTATGGGAACCCCATGCCGATTTTGTGCTTGCCTCCCGCGCGGAACCTACAACCGGCCGAGCGTAGAACACGTAGAGCAAATCCCAAAGCGTGGAGGAGAGCGGAGGAGGCTCAGAAGTCGTCGCGCAGAATCGACACAGGAAACACGCGCGTCGGGATCCGACGGCCCGGCCTGCGCCCGGGAGCGCGACCGTCACGCGCATGCGCCGTGGGCACACCACACTCGCCACAATGGCGGCTGCGCAGGGGAGGGTGAGGGGGGGGGGGGCTTTGTGCGCCCGTCAAACGCATTGTCTCACCGCCCAATGCAAAGATTTTTTTTTTTTTTTTTTTGAATTAAGGGCGGATGCGCTCCGCCCGCGTTCTTCGGCGCCCCGCGGTGTTCAATTAACTCCTCCGACGGAAGCGAGCGATTCAAAAGCGCGCGCGCGCTCGCTCGCTCAATGCGCTCAATGCGATGAAAGGCCGCTCGCTCCGCGAGGAATGTTGCCGATGGACGGACGTCGAGGCGGGGACGGAGGACGGAGGACGGAGGACGAGGGGAGGGGGGACGAAGATGAGAGGACGAACGCTGAAAAATGGCGCTTTTCGATGCGCGCACAAAACGCGCGCCGGGGATCTGCCCGTCGCCATGGCAACCGGCGGAGGCTCCGAGTGGAGTGTGCATCGTCGGTTGGGCCGTGCCCGCCTTTCGCGCGCTCAGGTCGGCGGGCTGGCTGGCCGCTGCCTGCAGGGTCAGTACAGACAGCCCTTTGGACACACTACCGAGGCGACTCCTTACAGTAAGGTTACGAGCTGGCACGTGGTTTTCTCGACTATCCATTTCGAATGAATTTCCTTTTTCGATTTTTTATATATATTTCTGCCACAAGATATCCATTCCCTTTTCATCACCTTCTCCACTTTTTCTCTCCGTACTTTTTCTCTCTGTTTTTCTCCCAATTCACATCAAGTGACTTTCATTTTCCAATTATACATATTTCTGCCAAAAGATATCCGTTTCTTTCTCATCACCTACTTCACCATTTTTTTCTCTGCACTTGTTAAAAGAATTAACCTCTTTTTTCCATGCCACTCCTCTCCCATCTTGTTTCCACAAGAGTTCTTAATTTGAAATTTCAAGTGAGAATCAAGAGAAGAAATAAAAGGATTTCATAGTTTTGCATCGTTAAGAATGAGCTAAGAGTTCAAATCCATATGAAATTTAATTAATATAAAGCAGTTTATATTCAATACAGATTACGTAAATAATTAAATACAGGAGATCCAACTACTAGAAAGAAAATAGAAAATGCCCATTCTTGTAATTGAATTTTCTTACCCTGAAGTTTGTAATTCTTAAGACATACTTCAGTATCATTGTAGATCAAGTCGCTGGTCTTTGCCATAAAATTTTAAACTACGTGTCTTTGGTTTGTACATTATCGTATATTTCTTCATAAAGCATCTATTGTTTTTACATTCAGCATTTTACTGCACAGGAGCATATATTGCGTTTACGAAAGACGTTTTATCTTTCCCAGACTGTGTCAGAAGATGATAAATGTAAAATAAATGTCTTTCGTTATTATACGTTTTACTTTCATCTCCCTGAAGTAATATTTTCTTGTCTTTTAAAGCGTGCTCGCCTGCAGAAGTGTTTCTTACATGAATGTAATACTTCAGCGATTCGAATGTTTTAATACTTTGCTGGCAACGATAAATATACGCATTAAATCACTACAGCACACACCATTTGCATGACATTGTATGCTAGCTGTCGTGTTTCCCGGTGTACATGCAATGGAATCAAAAAGTATCTTGTGACAAATGGAAACTAAACCGTTATCATACCTACATGCGGGCGCATGCGACGCACCGAATTTTTATTTTCCTTTCGGCATTATTACTCACTTTTTAAAACGTATGCACAATACCATTAAATTATCTACAATTGAGGGATAAATTGCACTGAAAACTCTGACCTTAATATTATAGGAGTATGACATGTTCGGAACATATTTGGACTTCTTCGATATTCCAGAGGTTTTCATAAAAATGATATCTACACCATAACCATAAAGTAAATTTCTCTATTCGCACAAAAAAATCAAAGAAAAACTTCGCAGACTTTCTTCAGAAAATGTTTAAAATGTCACCGGGTCTTTGTGTAAATTACCTCAAAAAATTAAAATATCTTTATTATCCCCGAAATTAAACAACTATATTTTACTACTGACTTATTTACCAAGTATCAGCTTGAAGTTTTCTAATCGGAAATTAGTTAGTTATACATGTCACATACCTCCTCCGAATAAGTTTCTTTTCCAATCATAATCAATGCAGTATAAAGGCAATATAATGGAAAACGACCAAAATCAACCTAAAAACCAACAGACACTAGAGGAATACGTTTCCGAAACTTTTCCTTCTCTTTGCTATTACTCAACAATTACTCAGATTTTTTAAAAAGTGCATGGCATCATTTATAGATCCAAAATTGAATAATTTATGCAGAAAACACCCACGCCACAAGAATCAACATGGTGTAAAAATGGCTTGGAAAGTTGAGACACATTTTAAAATTTCGAGCAACAAGGAAGTATGCCGAAAATTAGTTGTGTGGGATGTGGCTTAGAAAAGTTCCACGTATTCACTACACGAAAAATAGAAAACTCCATCTAGTGATATTCGAGATCAGATTGTTGAGGTTATTCCAACCATTCTTTAGAATAGGGAGGAGAGTAAACATTATGTTTCAATGAAATGGCAAATTATGTAACTCTTGCATGATGCTCCGATATTCCTAACTGTCCCACACCCTGGAAACTGAGAGAAAGGAAACAAACACATTTGCATTGTCTGTTTTACAGTGTGTTGTTGTGCGTTTGCCCCTAGGTTTGGGACGAATCCCTGGCGGCCGTGGCGCAGAGGTGGGCGGACCAGTGCACGGTAGCCCACGACCACGCGCGCGATGACGGTAAGTCAACCCGCACGCGCGCACGCAGGAATCGAGCATGTTTACGAGAACACGCGCAAAACCTCAATCATCTATTTATACCTCAATATCAATCACAACCGAAACAAAGCGGATTGCAAAAGGATGGCTGGTTTGCTCGTTATTTCAAAATAAGCTCGCAAAAAGATAAATAGTAATGGAATAGATATTAATGAAATATGGCAACGTTAGGCTGTGAAATTGAAGTTAAATTTTACAAAATCTCACATGCAAATATAATGTGTTTATGAAATACAGGGCCTTGTGTAACTTCAAGTTATCAGACAATTAATGATTTAATACTGAAGTATGCACACGAAGGCGATTGCAGAATTGGATACGAGACGACATATCCCACAGCTGCAGTTAAATGTCCGATTCTCGTAAAGAGGGATTATTGATTGGGCAATTTAAAAACGCTTACATCAATAAATCTGCTCTTTCAGAGCACGGACCACGGAACCTTCGGAAGACGAGCACCACTTTTGCTGCGCAAAGCGTGTTAGGTCATGAAATGAAACTCAATGCTAACACTATTCATGGGTTCACTATTGTATTCACTATTCATGGGTTGAAACTCAATGCTAACACTACTCATTTATCATTAGCGCATTTTATCTTCAATGTTTTTCTCCCACATCAAACAGCACATTTAGTAGGAAAGTTTTCAAGTAAAATAAATTAACTTAATATATAATTTTTAAAATATTTATTTACCTTAATACATGGCAAGAGAAAATAATTCCTCCTTTTTTATCTGATGGCTGTTTAAGAACTTTTATCTAATCAACAAAAATTCATTTGTCTCTCATAAAAATATTTTTTACACTAGAACAATACGAAATGACACCATCTCCAACGTTTCCCATTAAAACGTTTGCAAATTCATTTTTTAAAACTGGGCGTTAATTAAAATGCGTATCTTCACAGGTGTATTACAGGATATTTGATCCCACAACCCAATACACAAAAGTAACGAGAAAACTTTTGTTGGAACACAGTCACCGCATAACAATGGTTTCTAAACAGTGACCAATAAAAACTTATACTAATCTAAACAAACTAACAAAATTGTTTCAAATTAATTACCTGACTGGCCCACAAGGGTACACTGTGGTGATGAAAATGTAATTTTTACACCAGGTATTTTCTACCGTAACTACAAGTATTTAATACTTAAGAATTTACTAGCGTGCGCTGATCCCGAAAATGTGCAGAAAACCATCGACATTGCATTATCTCTAATATCAAATATGCGAATGTGAAGCTGGATTTTTCTTCGTTACCGAATATTTTTTAGTGATAAATTCTGTACGATCTGTAAATATCAGTAAACAGTCACAAATAATTAAGTGCGCCATTCTTTAACTACATGCTTTAACCTCCATCCTGTTTCAAATTAGTAGTGGCTCGTGACAATTAACAGAAAACAATTTTTTTATACTGAAAAAAAGATTTGTCTTCCTACATGACATGGGAAAAATAATTCTTCCTTCATTTGATCAAGATGAACACAATATTTCATCAAGATGACTGTTCGAGAACTTTCATCTCAACAACCAAAATTCATTGGTCTCTCATAAAATTAAGGTTTCAAAATTGAACAATACGAAATGCCACTATCTTCAACGTTCCATTAAAACGTTTGTACATTAATTTATAGCCTTTAATAAAAGCATATGTGCCATATTTCCCAATGTTGCATTGACTCCACTATACAATAATAATATATTCAATATTACTAATATCTCCAGGTGAAACAGGTTCATCCAAATAATTTTTGTCGTAATTTTTAATATTTTATATAACTGAGTATAATACAAGTTTTGTCACATTTATTCACAAGGGGAATGCAAATGTTGATGAATCAGCAGATTCATCAACTTACATTTGTGGTTAGTTTCTTCAACAAAGGAAGTTATTAAATTATTTCGCCCGTGCAAATTGCTTCCGGAAAGTCTCACAAAATGGTTGCATTTTCCCTCAGAAGATAATAATTTGTCAGTTTTGATTTTCTCGGCGGGTGATGGCACCACGTGCGGCGGCAGTGTGACGGTGGCGCCAGCGTGTGGAGAGGGCTACAACCAATGTGTGTTTAGCAATGGTCGCATGCAGATGCAACGGTTATGCAATCGCTGACCATTGCCTCCAACTTGTTGCATGCACACTATAGGAGTTTGCATTTAAGATTTAAACATCACTTCAACATTTCAAACCGTCTAATTGGAAATACACGTTCACTACAATAGCATCGCAAATGGGTTTTCGAACTGAAGGTCAATATACGTAATTCTTGGAAAGTGCACAAATGAAAAGAATCTCTAGAAGTTGAATGTAAAAAGAACACGGAAGGTATGCATCGGATGATAATAAATGTACGCGGCAGTAGAGAGTAGCAACTTTGAAATTCTGACTTAGAATATTCATGAAATACTTTTATCATATTCTTGAAATAAATTGTTGACTTTAAATGGTTCTTTACATATTCATTGAGGGACGCTCATATCACAAAATCAAATATTTGGATTTTTAGTCAAAACTTAAATAGTTCCATTGTTTTCGGATTTTTACGGAGTTCTTAGGTATATAACGAAACCATAGTCACCTCTCACATGGTTGGAGGCTGCGTAGTTTTCTTTCAATTTCTGCGCGGGATACATGTACCAGAAACCTAGAAGTAATGTTTGAAAAAACAACGTACAATATGAACGACGTACAATGCTAAAAGTGCAACGATGAACGCATAATTCTCTGAAAAACTAATTTATATTATTTAAAATAAACAAATTGTCTACTCGGTCGCCTAATTCCGATATGAGAATCTTTTACATTCAATTTTCCATGCATTTAATTACATGTAACCATTAGTTCAACACATCGTGGTGACAGAAATAAATCAGCCTGAAAAATATTTCCTTCGTAAACTTCAGTAAATGATCGTCAATCGTATTTGTATGTTACAGGGCGGTTCCCCGTGGGACAGAATCTTGCGGCTACCTGGACCACACGCACCACAGTCACTCCGGAGCCAGATTTCCATAAGCACATCGACGGCTGGTTCAACGAGGTGCGCAGCTACAACTACCAGACGAGCGGCTTCTCGGCAGCCACCGGCCACTACTCGCAGGTAGGCGCAAATGACAGAACACGACCCTTACTGAGCGTCTCCCTATTCTACGAGTATCTTTGCCTTGTGTTCACACCAGCATCTACCCGTGTGTAATAGTCCTAGTTTAATTTTGATATCAAATGTCATGGTAATTATATTTGGGGAGATTTTTTACAATTTATTCCGGTTGTGACTTCAGTAGGGACACTTGTGTTGGGAAGTTTCAATCCCACGCTGCTCAACTGACAGAATTGTCGTACTGTCCGAGATGGCTTGTGTCATTCGCCTTTCACTACACCAAAGCCGATCACACGCGAGCGTCACCTCTTCCCTCCCGAACGGGCTGAATCAACAAGCAGCGGAACACATCGGTAGCCCGCAAGTAAGCGCTGGGACAGAGCTTGCCAAGTGGACCGCCAACTTGAGCAAAGCAGCGCTGCCATCAAAACATGAACTCGCGCTCACATGCGCAAATACGCAAAAATAAATACACGTACTGCGCTCGCGCGCGCAATGGTTCTAAGAGAACAGTTCAAATCCCTCACCGAGACACGCGCATCCCTTACTGAGGCGAGTTCTTAGTTTGGTTATAGTAACTGCAGCGTTGAGAAGGCGACCAATGCAATCAGCACAGATCCTGTACGTAAGGGGCTCCACAGTGAGCACGTTCCAAACGCGGGGAGGCAGTGACCGATCTCCCCTCGCTGCTGGGCGCGCGACCTCAACCTTCCGCTGATTGCGCGGCGGGGCGCGGCGGGGAAGAGGGCCGTCTGGGCGTCGCGTGGGGTCGCATGCGGGGCAGCCACGCGCCCCCGGAGGTCGCTCCAAGGGGCAGGCGGGAGGGAAACGCGTGGCTACCGCCACCGCCAGGGTCAAGGCCGCGCTGGATCGACCGTCCAGGGACGACGGCGGCGGCGGCGGCAGCGGCGCCGCCGCCGCCGGCCTCAAGGTCGTGTCAAGGTCGACTCGCGAGATCGATCCGCGACGGGACTCGCGAGGCACTGCCACCTCCCCTCCCCTCCCCTCCCCACCCCTCCCCTTCCCACCCCACCACACCCCTCCCCCTCTCTCGTCCTCCTCCCACTGCCGAAGTAGAACCGCATTCATCCCACTTCGATGCACGGAAAAAGGAGGGAAGGGGACAAAGAAATCTCATATTTTCGTCCCAAATATTTTAAGTAATGTTCCAATCTTGTGGATCATTGATAAAAAAAAGTGTCCAATTAAATAGAACAGAATAGAAAGACTACTAAAAAAGCTGGATCTCAACAAGAAACACCGAACTTCATCTACTACAGCCCCTACAAGCAATTTATCGAGAAAAAAATCCGTTGCGGCTGTTTACTTATGTCATCCTAGCACACGGAAGCAAATGCTTTTGTATCTTTACATGCCATGGATTCCCAATATCACTACTTAAGTTTCACTCTCTTATTACTCTACCTGCCTCATGGTCCGCTACATCAACTACCTCAGTTCTTTTCTGTTATCGTCCCCTAGCTGAGTGAGATCTACTTAGAGCGGGATTTGTCGTTGTGTCTAAATTTACCAGGAATGCCGCAAATCTGGTGGTCACGGTGGATTTTCTGCCCTTCAACATTCCTTGCACCTAGGCTAGAATAAAATACTATGCCTTGCGTATTGATGAATGAGGTTGGACTAAACGTTAACCAGTGGCATGAGATCAATAAAAAAATGAACCGGTTGTTTCCAATTATACGCTTCAAAATCACGTGTTGGAATGTTTATGACGCTTTTAAATTACATTCAGTACTTATAATAATAGAATCAAAAACACGGAGCTCATTTGAACTTTTGCGTACCTGTGTTACCTTTACCTTTAATCCAATAATTATGGATAGACCCATAACAGCTTAATTACTGGAATTGTAATTTTCAACACTATTTAATTACACGTTCCCACAAATACCCTTTGACAAAATTATATACGAACTTTCATTTCGGATTGACATTAAGAATAAAATCATGAAATTAATGACGCTATTTGCACCTAGCTGTCCATATTTACGTTCATAAATGTAGTCGTGAATTTGTGGTGAAACGAGTGAATAATTGGAAATTAATGGACGAGACTCTGCTTCGAGGCAATTCCATTCCCCCTCCCAGTGAAAGAAGATAATGTAATAGGCCCCTGAAGACCGATCGGATCTGAGGGATTGGCGTTCGATCGCCGAAATGATTCCAATTCTCTCAGCAATTCTCCTAAGTGATGTCCAGAGACGTACGGCGCGTTCTGTTAATAATAACAACAGTAACAAAAAGATCATCATCATCATCAGCAGCAGCAGCAGCATCAACAATTAGTGGGGGAATCCGTGGCATATATTATAATTATTTTTTAAAACTTTTTTATTTATACTTTTTCCTTTCAAGCTAGTGCCGGAGGACAGTAAGGCTTCAATGCGAACATAACTGATTTCAAGTTTCTTACAATTTCAAAAGAATTTTCAAGGAGTAAAGAGAGAAATTGTCATGATAATGGTCTCTAATGTTCACGTAGTATCTGTAGCGCAAACAATACAGTGATTCCGTCGCATTCACGGCTTTCATGATTCTCTACGTTCATGCTACGTCGGAAATGTGGGGGCTTCAGTTCATTAATTCCTTCATATAATCTTTAGTTGAGTTTTGCTGTTGAGTTGATCTCTTTATGTCTTATGACGTTCTTACGTCAACTGCACGGGACCCTCGCAAAAGAACAGTGCGCGTTGGTGGTCGTCTCGTCACCTTAGGGAAGGGTTGAAAGAAAGTCTGTAGTTTGAGCCAAGACATTTTTATTTCTTTATTTAAGTTATCAAGAAGCATACATACCTTCACCTTTTCACCAGTTCGGGACCATCCTTACAATATTACCTGTCTACACATTTTCACTAATTTTGCGCACATCATGTTTCACAGTTTGACGACACAAAGTTTGATATAATACGTTATACTAAAAGTATCTTTAGTAAAAAATGAAATGGTAGTAAAACAACGTATGTACTTGAAAATATTAGAGGCCAGAACGCCCGTCGTCACCTCTACCACTCACTGACACCTGATATGCCTTATACGTAACTATATTAAGGAGGTAGGATATGCGGTAAAGCATAAACCACTACAGTCCAAATAAGTTATCATTATGTTTTTGTACTATGTACGATATTTATTTATTTATTTATTTATTAATTTAATTATTTTGGGTAATCAAATCATTTAGCTTTTAATATACTCCAATCATAATTCCGCAGAACCGACAGACTGCGAATCGATAAGACAGCCTATTATTTCACAACTTGAGCCACGCAGCCGCCAAATATCAATTAATATGCAATGAAATGTCTAATTCCAAAAGCAAAAATTCCCAGAAGAACCTTTTGATCAACCCAAGAGGATTGGATAGGAATTTTACCATGACCTTGCCTCTTGATTTATGAATCTATGTTTTTTGTCTTAAAAATAACTTACTCACAGGTGTGAGGTAGTAATCATATACATCAGGTGTCACTATCAAAACAAAAAATGTTAAGACATTTAAATTTTACTGACGTAAATAAAGTTCTTGAACTTGCAAAAGTATTTTAGGTAGGTTATTCACCAAATGCTTTAAAATATTACAAAATAAAATTGTGAACTCAAAGTTAGGATTACCACTCGTGAAAGGAAGACAAAGTGGTTGGATAGATTAACGACCCACGAAATACTTCAAATTTTCTTTAAAACAGAGGTTTGGAAATATTAATTTCGTTTTCTATGACACCGATGATAGCTCTATCGATTTAAGGATTAAACCACATAATAATAAGCAAATACCAACCTCGTGATTCTTTTAAGCATCTCTTTATTAATCTAGGAATTTTACCATGACCTTGCCTCTTGATTTATGAATCCATGTTTTTTGTCTTAAAAATGACTTACTCAAAGGTGTGAGGTAGTAATCATATACAGTACATCAGGTGTCACTATCAATGGCGCTTTACAAAAAAATCCACATACATGTAGATTATTTCACAACTCATTGCTCGATGACATTAAACGATTAAATCGATGCAGAAGTTTAAGTGCCAAGTAAAATTTTTTCTGTTGCATAACTGCTTCTATACAATTACAGACTATACTGAGCGTCAAAAATTAGAGTAATATTAATTTTAACTGTGACATTTAATGTATTAATTATAATTAATACATTAATACAACCAAATGATAATGATCATTTGGACTGTATAATTCTAAATAACCTGTAACAGGTATTGTATCTCAGCTTCTGGGTCTAAGACCGCCATCTCGATCAGGTTTTTCGTCCGGTGTCCTTGATTCTTTGAGTGAACGCTAAGCTAAGCCCCCTTGCATTGTCTCTGGACATAAATGTAACGTCACTATCGGTGCACATCTTCGAGAGTTCGGTGAGAAATACAGTCATTCAAATTATCGTTCTCCATGTTCTCGCGGCAGGAAGTCGACCCTTCACGAAGGGCACGATGACGGATAACAATTCAAATCAACAGCTAGTTTGCTTTTCCAAATAGTTTTTATTACCCCGAGCGAATACTTTCTTCTCCTTTCCAAAAACTCTCATTTACCTCTATTCAGAATTCAACTTGTATATGAGTAGGGAACCCAGAATTTAAGAAAACGCGCACAGAAACACTTCTCCCCTTAGTACGTCACATATCGTTTTTAACTTTTTTGTCGTTAAATAAATAAATAAAAACGTTATTGTTATAAATATATAAAATGATACCGTTGAATCACGTAATATATCAGTAACAGTGGAAGAATGCTTTCTTCACTGATTGGTACTCACGCCACACAAAAAGGCACAACAGACAATCAGAAAACATGAACAAATAAAATGACTGTTGCAGAAAATTGAAATGGGAAGAGTTTTAAAAACTTTCAGAACTTTCTTTACGTGTTAAATGAATTCCTTTTATTCAGAAACCTCACTGTGATATGACATCTTTATGCTCAGAGATTTCTTTTTTTCTTGTAGCTGGTGTGGGGCGACACTCATCTCGTCGGATGTGGATATTCCTTCTACTACGATCGCTCGAAGGGCTACACGAAACTGTACGTGTGCAACTACGGACCCGGGTAAGTAAAAACTAATAAATCAAGATAAGGATAAGGTGTGTAGTATGAGCTCCCCATTAATCATCTAAAGCACAATCAGCTCTGCGTAATATCTCTCTGTTATGATTCTTTTACTGTCGAGTAGCAATGCAAATATGAGCTTGAAAGTTTAATTAAAGTTGAGCCTAAATTCTGCGAAAACATTGTGATGTTGATACAATTCACAGATGAATAAAAGACGTCACATTTGTCAACATTAATTTATTCTTGAATGTTTTAATCACTAATGCAAATAAAACACAGTCGTTATATTAGACACTCAATGACTATGGTAACAAAATAGACAAATTCCTAGACAACGAAACATTCAACTAGTTGGCCACAACAGCACATACTTCCACACATTATTTCTACATATGCAAATTTCACAGTTCAACGATAATTAGAACTGTGCCATTTTAAGCGTATTTTACTCTACCTGAGAAAAAACATTTCAAGAAAAACATTGGAGTTGTTTTTGCGAAAACTTTGTTTTAATAGCCTTTATTTCAAGGAAAAATTTTGAAAAACTACTCTTGTGTTTCACAAAGATGTCCACGATTTTACTTAAATTTTTTAAAGATGTCATCAAGGAAAGTAATATCTATCACCCACATTGTAGTTTTGCGATGTTACTGTATTGCAGTTTTCGAAAATAACGTGTTCACGAAAATGGAATATGTGGTATTTTTATAAACGCACTCTAGTCGAGAAAAATATGCATAAACAGCTACAGTATACAGAAAAATTGGAGTCGTTTTTGAGAAAATAATTGTTTAAATATTGTCTATATTTCACGCAAATTTGCGCAAAACAACTCATAGTTTTGAACAATTGTGCATGACCTTATTTAAAGATATGTATTTGAAGAGATTTCATTAAGAAGAAAATCTGTCAATTCTATTTGTAGGAAGAAGACGAATAAAAATGAACTTTTGCAATTTTCAAACATTCAAGGAGTTCAATGAAAATAAAACCTCCAAAATGTTTAAGCATTTTTTGCTCTATCCGAGGGAAAAAAATTTAAAAATGTGGAACCATTTTCGAGAAAATCTTGAACATATTAAAGTGTGAAGTACCTCCAAAATCAAAATATTCATTTCAAATTCGCATGGCTTCGAGTTCGATCAGATATATCGAGGAATATCAATTTTGGAGAAAATCGCACTAGCAGACTAATGGACAGACGCACAGAAGTTACAAACGGTCAGTGGTTTCGCTGTCAACCAACTTTCGGTGTCACCCACAAAAGGTGGATTCTGACTACATGTATCAGAGGAAGTAATTTTCTACATATAGTAACAAGATGTATCCAGCATCCGCAGCTTTACAATACTTTCTTTATACTACGAAAGTGGTATGCGAGAAAATAAAAAAAAATTAAGAACTTCACTATAGTGATTTCTGAAGTAATTAAGTAATTGATAGTGATTAAGTAATGGAACAGTTCTGAGGGCCGAGTCTAGCTCCGTGGTCCGGCACAACCCAGATTATTTCACCTCTTCGTGTTCCTTAACTCCAGAGATTGCTTCCAGGGAGTGAATTGGCCATTTTCTCCGGACGAGGACATTCAAAACGTTAGAATGTAACAATCGAAACGTGATAGTGAAACGAATACTTTCCTCGCTCACATAATACAATTTGAATGACTCCTATTAACGTTCTTTAGACTGTGATTCTTAACCAATTTTTGTCATTTCAATTCATTTGAACACTTCTGAGTGAGGAAATCATAAATACATGCATTATCTGCCATTAGATCTACGACACACTTCAAATTAGGTAACTTGAGGCTCCGTACCATACAAGTGGATTATCTACTAAACACCGTATGTTTCGCATAGTTCATAAATCATTTTCATTCGTATTTGTATATCAAATTACTTTTAAGTGCAAGTTGACGCTTTTCTATGCATTTCCTAGTTCAGAAGTAAGCCCGGGTTCTTTGCTCTTGCGAACATCAAAATATCCTTCAGCCTGTACAACTCATAACTACCAACTCATTTTATGTGATATTACTTTTGATACGAAAACTCGCATCATAAATCCGTTGAAAGATAAATACGGAAACGGATCTTTTAATACGGATAAATACTGATCTTTTATTTAGTGTATAGGAAGCACTTACTTTGAAATTTTAGACATTGAATTATATCCATCTTACTGTTTCGTCGCATTTCACTAAAATTAAAACGTTTAAAATTCCTGTAATGTTACACAAAGAACAACACAGTTCACAACAGATACCATACAACCCCATCCATCGAAAGTTTCTCCTCAAAATCTATCTTCCCCTCATCCCCTCCGCGTCGAATTTCTTCTACCCCTGAGAGTCGCCAAATTGCCGGTTAAAACGACTTTCTTAAGTTGTACCGGTTTTTCTGTTTCAAACTAAATCTTTGATTTCTGTGCATACTTAGATTGCACCAGTAGGTAAATTGAAAAGTAACAATTTTAATATGATATTGAACAAAATGCCATTGATAATACAAAGTGAAAGCACATCCGCTCAAAATTCCCACACATTAGTATTGTTCCAGTTTTCAATGAACAATTTACCCAATATGGAGCAAATCAAATTGATTAATTGTGTCATTAAAATGGTTTTATCTGAAAGGAATCGCTCAATATTAACTTGTATACAGAAAAGCCACGACAAATTGTGCCAGTGTTTGCGTGAAAAATCATTTAAATCACTTTTTTCAAAAATCCATGTTTAATTATTAAACAACTTAGTAAAGTATTATTATTCTTAATTTTCAGGGGAAATGTTCTTGGGGAGAAACCTTATAAAAATGGCTATCCATCCTGCACATCATATGGAATGAAAGGATCCCAAAAATATCAAGGACTATGTGGTAAGTACATCTACAGTGGAATTATGAATAGTTCAAGAGCTTGTTAAGACCGAAGTTAACCAACATGAAATAGTAAATGCATTTCTTCACATTTTCTTTCACATTGATATCCATCTCAATAGAAATAAGTAACTTTTACCTTTCATTTATACTTCAACTTTTAAAAAAATACACAAAGGTCTGTATAAATATGTTGTTACCTAATCCAATGCATCCGTCACATAGAACACATGGCGTGGATCACAAATTTCAATCAGAATAATCTGCAAGCTTCAAAGGTGAAAATGAATGTTCGGCAAGGGGTTGAAATAATGTTAATGAAGTTCATGTTTTCCATATTCTATGTACATCTCTTGAAAAATCACGTAAGGGTAAAGTCACTTGGGAGAAATATAATTTTAATGCATTAGAGCTGAACATGCTTGATTTCGGGTTACTTCCAAATATTTATTTTACGATAGACCACGTTTCTAAATTGTGTATTATCAATAATACATGCTAAAGTTTATCTTACCAAGCTGAGGAAGTACGTGAATAACAGCAACCACGTGAAGCTCCTTCGAATACAGTTGATAGGCGTTCGTCATTATTTCGGGAAACTTCAGTGAATCCAAGAGATCATGAAACCCGACAAAATTAATTTAAATTCTTTGATCTCATAGAGCTCCGTCAAACGCCACTGAAGAACCTAGTTCCACGGTTCCATGTACAGCTTGATTATGAATATCACAAAAGGTCTCAGGTTCAATAGCTTACAGTAACAACATGTAGTACCGTATTACGATAAAAATACCCCGATATAAAAATACCCCGTCCGGCGTTTGCCCACGTAATGTTTGATTACTCAACACCACGGAAGTATTCTTGCTCTATGGCAACACATAGGCCTACGTTCTATGGCAGCACGGCGAAAGAGCTGAATGTAGTACCCACTATTGGTAGGTGTGTGTCAAATCGTGTTTTGTCAAAGTTGTCATTTCAGTGAACTATGTCAATGTCATTTATGAAATACTGAGCGCAATGAACGATATTCTTGGGCGGAAACTAGACGTTCATGATAGTCTGTTGACAAAATCAACTATTTTAGATACGGATTACAAACAACAAAATATTTTTCCATTTTCTGAATTCTCAATTTTTATACACAACATACCACTGATAAAAATGTTAATAATGTTCAGGATTCTTTGCCATTTTTATAGTCATTAAGTCATTGACATTAAAGTCAATTTTTTAAATATTTTATTCATTTGTATTATTTATTATTGTAAATTATATTCTTTATTATAGATATTTATTAATTTTTTAATAAAAACACCTTTTTTTAAATTAAAAAGTATTTTCAAGACACAAGCTGTCATAAATAATTCATTTGAATGTTGAAAGTACTATACATGTTGATTCTTCTTCCTACTTGATGTTCAAGAGATAGAAATTCTTTAAATAATGTTAAAGAATACGAAATAAGCTCTAAAATGAAAATAATTACTTATTAAATTCCATTTGTTACTGTGAGAGATATCTTAATGAGATCTGTTACAAGAAATGTTTACCAACAAAAATGTTCTTTTCCTTTGCAGAAGTGAATGGATATCAGTCCCTGGGACCATCGTGTGGCCACTACCATAATTACATCAAGCAAAATCCGCAATACTCTGGATATACAAGTTACTATGGAAAATAAATACATCATCTTAAAAGTCATAAAATATATTCCGTTCTCAAATTCTTTTCAATGTATTCAGAGCCTTAAACTTTAAATTCCCATGCCCCTGTATCAGGGGTTTTATTACTTGTTTTATAATCTTAAACAATCTATAATTTAGTCATTTTCATCTTGTTTTAAGGGTAGCAAATCAGCACTTGCACACACTTAAGTTATTTTTGTGTTCATTAATTTTTAGTCATACTCTTCACCATCATTACCATTGTGTAGTTGAATCGTTAAATGAATTTAAACACCAACTGGAAATTTCTTTCCCTTTCTTCACATATTGATTCAGGTACATTTTATTAAAGAAAATCAAATAATTTTCTTAAAAGAAAAAAAGTAAAGATTGATAAATGGCAATCTATAATGGATTAAATTTAGATATATTTTATGTAAGTTGTGACTTGCAAGATAGTTTGAGTGTCAACTGCAATATCTTGCCTTTCAAGTGAATAGTGAGAAGAGAGAAGAAGAAGAGTCTATTTTCTGTATGCTATAAGCATATTTTCAATCTCAAGGCAAATACTGAACCTGAAGTGAATATTTATTTGTAGTAAAAGTTGGTCATTTAGTTGATTTTTCAAAACCAGACTGAAAAATATTTAGAATTTATTAGCATGTAATGCATTTTTTCAAATGAGTTTAAGTGAACTATGTAAACTGTTTTACACAATATTGCTCATTTACTATAACATTTTTAAACAATCAAATAATGTGATGTATAAATGTATGAATTTTTAAATATAGCAAATATTGCTTCAAAATTATTTTCCTTTCAATTTTTCATCTTCCTTGACAAAGCATTTTGAAACTTTCACACAGAGCTGTGTTGTTCAGGGTATATTTAAATGAAGAGAACATTTTTTTAAAAATTATATTTAGGTTATCAATTAAACTGGTGTAGGTTTGACATGAAAACACCCCAGATTATTTACATCACCACAGTTCATTCAAAGCTTAAAATTTAATCAATACTTTTTACACTGTAATGGCTCAAGAATCAAATGCTAGGACTTTTAGCTCTATTATCTTCATAATCTTTGATAGTAGAACTAATATCTTAATTAAAAAGGGATACAAAAAGGAAGAATGTGTAGCAGATAAAAGAAATAATGACACTTAAAATCTGCAGCTTAAGAACCAATAAAGAAAAGATGGCAGAAGGAAACAGTTCATAATATTTTTTAAATCTTACTAATGGCAAAGTTCATTTTTTTGAATGAATTTACATGTTCTTGTCCGTAAAAACATTTTTTTGTTTCAAAATCTTGCTCATTTCTGTGTGTTGTTAATAATCATCTGAATAATTTATTCCATCTTCTAGGAATTGAAAATAAAGTAACGACCTGATCTTGGATTTTTATGTTCATTCTCACAAAATATAAATGTATGCATTAATGTAAATTATATTTTTTGTTATGAATCAGTATTCCAGTGAATGTTAAGCTAGTATTAACATTGGATATGACATCCAGTAGAGTTGAAAGGTAAACAGACTGCCTCAAATGTCATTGAGAATGTAATATAATAAACCGATTTAGTCTTCTAAGCCCTATGGAAAAATCACTAAAAATTTAATAAACTGCATTTGTAAAAACAGAAAGAATTTTGGCATCCAATTAGACTTTCTAAATGGTTTTACATGTTCCAGATATTGTTATAAAAATATAAACATCCTCATTAGTTAAATTGTTTAAGATCTTTTTAAAATTCGGTATGCCAAACAATGAATGAAAATATATCGTGGAAATAAAATGCCACACTGAATACACAAACTGTAACATACCATAATGGATAAAACAATGTTGTTTAACTGTAATGGAATTAAAATAATTACTCCATATCAATTCTTTGATAATATATTTCCTTATTTTATATCGTTTAGAACATTTTTTCATTATTATTTAATTTTTATGATCATGCTGTTATGTATGTTTAGTTTAATGAATCACTGATGCCATTACCACAATGATTTAATAATATACTAATCTAAACATAAGCTCTAATGAAAATCTGAACAATTAATTGGAGGAGAAATTAAAATTTTGGACGCAAATATATATGAATTTTTAGTTATGCCACAAAGAGTTAATCATAAATTCTCATTGACACTCATTACATTTCAAACAAAAGAGAGTTGAGTAGTTAAGTTCTCTGACTTGCACACAATTAACTGAATCACATTTTCAGGAAGCAACAAAGTTGATTATAAGGGACCTATAATTTCTTGAAAAAACATGTTTTAACACCCTGTACAATGGTTTCTAAAAGACAACATATGCAGAAATCTTCTAGTAACCCTGACAGTTTCATATTCCCAGATTTGATCAACTTTTTATCAGCAACAAATCTGGAAGTTTCGCAACTCAACATACATCTTTTTTGTTATCTGATTCGTGTTCTTAAGTATCTAAAAAATCACATTTGCTTCTTGACAGTAATTCTCCAGGTCTTCAGAAAACGAATACATAACTTATGCTGCTTTTATAACATATGCATTAAAATTTGTTTGCATTCACGTTTGTAACAATATCAAATAATAAATCTGTGACAAAAACTTAGCCTTCTTGAAACTGCCCTTGGCTATCCATTATTTTCGAAGAGTTTTTCTTTTCTATGTATCTTTAGCAATGATTTAAAAAAATTCTTCACATTTTCTTAATTTTGCAGCCCCCTAACAGTTGAATTGAAACACAGTTTTTGGAATATCATAGAAAAAGAAAAACAATCTTTCAATATGGAATGGGGGGAAGATCTCAAACAGATTTTGGAAAATGATAAAATTTTATTCAAAACCACATCAAAAGGTTTAATGAAATTCTTACCTTTTTCATATTATTAAGAGGATCTTTCCGTGTTCAAGTAATAAATGTGAAAAAAAATTTTGGAGATATGAATTTTTGAGAAAATATTAAAAGTCTTACTTTCTCACATATTTTGTACAATTATACAATATTATAATATTGCAACATGTAGCTACTACAACTTCAGCTATCTCTTTATATTTTATCATATTTATTTATTTATTTTAAACAAAAAACATTACTACTTAAACACAAATCTTGAAATAATTGTAATAAACTTTTGATAATTTCTTCACCAAACAAAGCACAAGAGCATGTGTTACTTCAATTTTAAAAATTTAAGTTTGTATGAAAATGGCACTTACACCATTGAATTTAGAGTATAATCAGTGTATATCAGTATCTATATATATATATATATATATATATATATATATATATATATATATATATATATATATATATATATGAAAATTTTCATGAGGTTACTCAAAGTAGCTGTAATGTGACACAACACCATACAATTACAAAAATAAACTTTTAGGCAAAGAATACTTGAGTTCGCAATTTGTCACGAAGTTCCGCATTCTCTCGGAACTATTCAGCAAAAACGAATGAAACAAAATTCAATCATGAGAAAACGTGCCTCGCAATTTGGGATGAACGTTGTAAATTCTGCCTCTACAGGAACTAGTGGGGCCACAACATCACGTACTTTCTCGCATTTAATAACGGTTACGTAATATTATCATACTGCAATTTCTATCCATATTAACACATTTCAGTCATCAGTTTGTTCCCATTACTTTCTCCACCACGTTCTTGTTGCGAAAGGCAAAACGTCTGTTCGTCTCTGATTAACGGTAGCGCCTGAACTTTTTTCTCGAATTGACCAAAGAGCGGTGATAAAACTGGCGCAGGTCCCTTTTTTGGTGCTCTGTATTCTCTTAATCCCTCTGTGCTCTATAGTCTCTCTGTATTCAATTATGCGCATGTAATTTTTCTTTTCGATGAGCACGTCTTTTCTGATGCCGAAAAATTCTAACTTATTTCTCATTTCGCCATTAAGATAAATCACTAATCACCTCTTGCACACTGCGATAACACTGAAGAACAAATTTTAAAAATTGACGGATATCTTTGTATATAACACTTAATCTGGGGCTTTGGTTGGTGAGGGTTAGCTTACTGGCCTCTGAACCCCCAATGCGCGGGTTCGATCTCGGCGGAGATGCCCCAATTTTCGAAGGGCGGAAAATCCAGAGTAGCCATGACCCACGTAAAAGAACCCATGTAAAAGAACCCTTGCTGCCCGGCAAAATTAAATCCCCCCGACATCTGCCCTAACGAGATCTCACTTTCTCCCAACCAGACAGTTCAGATATAATAGCTGAGACCGACATCTGGCGGGAAAAGTAAGAGTCAAATCCCAGGAGCATTTAGGGACCGCCCGCGAAGTGCGCCTGCTCGAAAAAGGTCCCCAGACCCGTGTGGGAGGGAGGCTTCTAAAGAAGCCTGGGTCGAAAACCTAGGGAAAGCAACGGAGAACTACCCTGAGTATATCCTCCCAAGAAAACCCATCATGGGTCACCTAACTTCCGTCTATGGACGAATAGGACCAAAGAAAAAATACTTAATATAAGATAGGAAAAACGTGCTGATTCAAAATATGCAAACCATTTTCCTCTATCACCCACCGCGTTTTAGTTATACTATTTCGACCATTTATATTTTACTAGAACCATATTGTTACATGGAGTACTAATGAACATGGAATTAGCCAAGAAAATAGTGAGATTAAATCACATGACACGAAAACTATATATTAGAATACATTTCTAGATTTAATACACATAAAATTCATACACGCTGAAAATACTTAACCTAAGGGTATTTGGTTTGAATTTTTTGGCTACATATTTGTGTTTGTGCTGAGCATGTCACGCTGAAGTGTCCAGCAGTAGTCAGTCAACATTGCTGCACTCTAGTCACTCAACATTGCTTGACCCTATACTGTGTCTCCATTTCCGAGATGAAAACGTTCGTCACTCACTTAACCTAGGTTTTAGAGGAAGAAGTCAAGATGTGAGTCGAGGAGATGAATTTTGAGGGACATGTTGACATCCAGCTGCTTGTAGGTACTGACGTACTTCTTCACAACATTTACATAGTCAAAAAATTTATAGCTTCCAAGGAAATTGGCCACAATTGATTTGAATGACACCCATGCACTTTTTTCAGTATCATTCAGTATATCTAGGCAGTGCTTGTCAGCCATCACCTTCCTTATTTGTATACATCTGTCACCTTCACTTAACCCGACTCTGGAAACGAGTTACACAGATACCGAAAAGCATCGAGTCTTTGTAATACCTTCACGAAATTTTTCACATTGTCACGGTCAATAACCGGCACACGAAGGACATTTTTATTTCCTGATTGCATTCTAGTTCTGATAGGCCAATTTTGTCTTTATGTTTAGATTTATTCAGTAAAAAAAACAGTAAAAACTATATGTGACGTATGAGGGGGGAAGATTATCTATGCACCTTTTCTTGATTTCCAGAATCCCTTCCCGTCATTTTAACTATGAATAATTGAAAGAAGAGTAAAAGTTGAACATAAATAAATTAAAATAAATTTTAAAAATCGCAAAATTAGCAATATTTGAAAAAATAGACATTTTCGTTTCTGAGTTATAGAAAACTTACTTGCATCGGTAAACGAATTGCAAGTAGTATAATTTTTCTGCATTGCTAACAAAATAGTAACTCGCCCTTACTTCTACTCTTACCATTACAAGCAAAAGGAGAGTTCAACAAATCGTGCGTATAGTGAAGCTACATTTACGACCAGAAGCAAATCAAGGGGCCATCTCAGCATTTGCTCAATGGATCAGGGAAACTGGACAAAAACCTGATCGAGATGTTGTGACGAAGGTCGCTTTTTGTTTAAATAAATCAGTCAGCCGCATCTCGGGTCGGCCAATTGTGACGAAGGTATCACTTTGTAATTCGTTGGTTCTCGGGCTAGCTCAGATTCTTCGGGATATCTTGATTCATAGGAATGGAATGGAGCGTTGTTTAAAATAAAATAAAGAAATATTTCAGTAAGACTTTTAAACATAATTTTAATCTAATTACCGGAAGTTATAAACTGTTACTTCTGTGAACTCATTACCTGGGTTAGTATTAAAACAAATTTATAAAAACGAAGGTGTGTTGATTGGTTTTTAAAATAAGCGACCAATACCATTAAAAAATAATTTATGAACAAAATATTAAATAGTTAATGTTTATAATTATTTACTACTCCAAAATTATATTCTCCGATACACTGGAGAACCTGAAGCGGAACTACGGAAGTTCTACTTCGGAATTAAAAGAAAGGATATTCACATGTTTCAGATAAAGGCTATAGCCGGGTAAGATGGTCAAAAGTGCCCCCGCACGAAATGAGTAATCAACTAGTGAGTGCTTTTACTAACACAAAAAGACTATTTGTGATGATATAATTCAGTCCCCATCCCCTCATCTCGCCTCTGAAAATGAGAAAACCTGAATTTTCACAAATTATTTTTTTAGCGAGATTTTTCCTACAAACTTATACCGACAAAAATACCCAATTAAAGTGGAGTAGTTTCTCTTTCATATGCTATTTTTTAAAATATTTTTTGGCGCCAAATTTGAACGTAAAAAAATTCCTAAATGTAAACAAATGGAAAAAATCGTGAATTTCAGTATGTTGTTTTAGAGGTGGCGATCCCAAAAAATTCTCAAAAATGCCTGAATTATATACCTATTATCCCAGTATTTTTCCAGATTTTTTTTATTGGTGCGCCATATTGAAAAAAAATAAAAATCACATTTTTAACCTATTTTTGGCATATAAATACATGATTATTCGTTGTTCTATTACGAAAAAAATTCCCGAAAGTTCCTGTGATATCAGCAGGTATATCGGATTTTTTTCAGATTTTTTTTAATGGTGCGCCATATAAAAGAAAAATAAAAACTGCATTTTTACCCTATTTTTAGCATATAAATACATAAATATTCATTGGTCTGTTATGATAAAACTTCCCAAAAGTTCCTGTGACATCAGCAGGTATACCAAATTTTTTTTCAGAATATTGTGATTAGTATGCCATCTATAAAAAAATAAAAACTGCATTTTAAACCCATGTTTATCATATAAATACATAAATATTCATTGGTCTGTTATGAAAAAAATTCCCAAAAGTTCCTATGACATCAGCAGGTATACCAAAATTTTTTCAGAATTTTTTGATCTGTGTGCCAACTATAAAAATTAAAAACTACATTTTTGAGCTATTGTTAGCATATTACTACATGAATATTCGTTGTTCTGATGTGATAAAAATTCTCAATAGCTCCCGTGACATCAGTCGGTATAACAACATTATTTCAGATTTTTTGACTGGTGCTCCATATTGAAAAATATTGAGAAAACAATTTTTTCTTGTTTTATAAATATAAAACAAGGAAATTCGACATAAATACGTCAAATAGAATAAGCTAATAAAAATTAAACATTCATAGATGTTGGGTTCGCCGAAGCACTGTTGCCAATAATAAAGATCGACAGTCAGTTATTAATTCCGACAATCAGTTTTGACGCGCATACTTCTCAGTTCTTCGACGAGCTTAGTAGGCGAAAGAAATAATACGTGCGTTTTTTCTTAAATCGTGAAATAAAATAAAATCAAGTGAAAGTTTTGTTTTATTAATTGTAATAATTATCATTGTGAAGTAAGTAACCTTTATACATTCTAGATTCTAGTATATGTTATAACATTTGCAAAAAGAATTATATTAAGTTTATGGTTTCATTGTTTTTAATTATAGAATATGTCTACTGAATCACTGGATGTACCAGCAAAAAAGGCGAAAACGGATAATAGTAAATGTTGTCGTTGCAGCGTATATTTAAGGAAAATTGCAGGAACTAAAGAGACAATTTCAGAAAGTGAAGTTACATCTATAAGCAGTTTTTAAAATAAGAATGTTACAGCTGGAGATCAATTATGTCCAAAGTGTAAGAAAATTATTGGCAAAGCATTACGAAACATGCAAGAAACAAAAAGAGCGGATTACTATGAGGCACAGTTAACTTGTTCGCAAGATTCTTTTCATTTATCGCTTGATGAAGTTACACCATCAAATAGTCAAGCAATCTCGGAATCAACAGATGAGTATACGTATAATTCGCCGCAAAAAGTACCTGTCGAATACATTGAAATGCCATTTCCACGAGTCGTTAGTACACACAAATATTGTTGTTTATGCCATGAAAAAAAGAATATAGTACTAATACCATTTGATGCTCGAATGCAAGTGTTTGCAAAAATGAGAATTATGATTCCAAATGGCAATAGATGCTGTAAAGCTCATTTAATAAAGAAACGGTTTTATGATGAAGAACTTCAAAATATTAATGCTGTTGCTGATTCTTGTTCTATGGATGTACAAGAGGTTGCTAAATTCATGGAACAGTTATCAATCGAAGTAGATTCAAGTCTTCATGACAAAATTGGCAATTATTCTATGAGTGACGAAAAATTGAAGGTGTTAACAAGTTTAAATTGGGAAAACATTAACATGTTAGCTGAATTGTTAACCTCAATGAGAACATCAGAATCTAGAACTGTAGTCCAAGCACTCGTTGTATTTTTGTTTAAATTGAGGAGTGGAAATTCAAATAAATTAATATCTACTGTTCTTGGTTTGGAGCGTGAACAACAAGTTTCTGATTTTATCATATCAGTGTTAAATTCATTTGAAAAAGATGTTTTGCCCAACCGATTTGGATTCCAGGCGTTCAGTAGAGAATATTTCATAGATAATCATACTGCCATTGTCGCAAAGAAACTACATAATGTTGAAAATAATCTCATGATCATATGTGACGGAACGTATTATCGACACCAGAAAAGCAAAAACAACGACTATCAGCGCAAATCTTACTCCGTTCAGAAAGGCTTACCTCTGTGTAAACCTTTTACAATCTGTACCACTGATGGTTTTGTAATTGACGTACCGGGACCGTATTATGCGAATCAAAATGATGCTACCATTTTAAGAGATATTCTGTCGAAAACAGATGGCTTAAAGTCTTTACTTAAGGATGGAGATGTGTTCGTTTTAGATAGAGGATTTAGAGACGTCAAAAATGAATTGGAAACTGATGGTTATAAGGTATTGATGCCAGCATTTAAGGGAAAGCAGAAACAACTGTCAACAAAACAATCGAATGAGTCGCGTTTGGTAACTAAAATTCGTTGGCCAGTGGAAAGTGTTCACGGCGTTTTAGGTAAAAAATATAATTTACTGCACAATCAGTTGGACAACAAACTATTACCAAAAGTTGGTTCGCTATGCAAAGTTGCATGTTACCTAAACAACACATTTGGCAAACGTTTAAATTCAGACCAGGATATGGTGCAAGAAGTTGTTGATCAAATCAATAACAGGAAAGATGTAGAGAACACGTTGGCAAATGAAATTGACGATAATAAATGGAACCGCAAAACTGTGCCCTTTAAACAAATCACTTCCGATGATTTGTTAGATTTCCCGGAAATGAGTGAAAAGGAATTGAAAATCTTCTTTACCGGGACATACCAATTATCACAGGCAATATCATATTTAGCAGAAATGTTAAATGGCAATGATAATATCAAACTGCGTTTCTTAAAGAAAAAACCAACCATCGTGAAATTCGAGGTTCCATCGAGGCACAAGAAAAAAACAGTTTATAAATGCTTTATAGAATATAACCCCAATAGCATCGGAAAATCGGGTATTCTACGATATGCATGTGACTGCGCTAATGGTAGACGCACTATCGGTTGTTGTTCGCATTTAGCTAGTATTATATACTATTTGTCTCATGCTCGTTACCTGTCTCGCATTCTCAAACCAGCTGAAAAATTGAAAAATATTTTTGACGCCGATGGCATTGTGCCAACGTTAGACGATGACACCGATGAAGACTAAACTGTGAGTGAAACTTCAATAGTGCATTCTATAAATTCAAATATTTATAATTCAACTGTTTAAAAATTGCGATTTATTATAAACATCTCTTTTGTCAATATTAAATAAAATTACATTACATAAAATTTTATCAATAAAATAAAAAATATTGCATTTTAATATTTTTTTAGTAATATATATTTAGACTTTGGCACCAAAACCAAATTGAAAAATATGTATATACAGTATATACATTCTTATTTTAAATAGAAAGTAAAATAATTATATTTAATACAAAATTATGGTTATAAAAGAATAAATTCACTATTATATGGCATAAATACGGCAAAAACAAGAAAAAATTGTTTTCTCAATATTTTTCAATATGGAGCACCAGTCAAAAAATCTGAAATAATGTTGTTATACCGACTGATGTCACGGGAGCTATTGAGAATTTTTATCACATCAGAACAACGAATATTCATGTAGTAATATGCTAACAATAGCTCAAAAATGTAGTTTTTATTTTTTTATAGTTGGCACACAGATCAAAAAATTCTGAAAAAATTTTGGTATACCTGCTGATGTCATAGAAACTTTTGGGAATTTTTTTCATAACAGACCAATGAATATTTATGTATTTATATGATAAACATGGGTTAAAAATGCAGTTTTTATTTTTTTATAGATGGCATACTAATCACAATATTCTGAAAAAAAATTTGGTATACCTGCTGATGTCACAGGAACTTTTGGGAAGTTTTATCATAACAGACCAATGAATATTTATGTAGTTATATGCTAAAAATAGGGTAAAAATGCAGTTTTTATTTTTTTTATATGGCGCACCATTAAAAAATATCTGAAAAAAATCCGATATACCTGCTGATATCACAGGAACTTTCGGGAATTTTTTTCGTAATAGAACAACGAATAATCATGTATTTATATGCCAAAAATAGGTTAAAATGTGATTTTTATTTTTTTTCAATATGGCGCACCAATAAAAAAAATCTGGAAAAATACTGGGATAATAGGTATATAATTCAGGCATTTTTGAGAATTTTTTGGGATCGCCACCTCTAAAACAACATACTGAAATTCACGATTTTTTCCATTTGTTTACATTTAGGAATTTTTTTACGTTCAAATTTGGCGCCAAAAAATATTTTAAAAAATAGCATATGAAAGAGAAACTACTCCACTTTAATTGGGTATTTTTGTCGGTATAAGTTTGTAGGAAAAATCTCGCTAAAAAAATAATTTGTGAAAATTCAGGTTTTCTCATTTTCAGAGGCGAGATGAGGGGATGGGGACTGAATTATATCATCACAAATAGTCTTTTTGTGTTAGTAAAAGCACTCACTAGTTGATTACTCATTTCGTGCGGGGGCACTTTTGACCATCTTACCCGGCTATAGCCTTTCGTAGTCATAAATAGACATCAGATGTTTAGAGTTAGGTACACGTTTTATTTGTATTCTTAATGTATTTTTAAAAGCTTTGGGTATACGGGAGCTGTCCAAAAATATGCGGGCTGACGTCATAAAACCAAATGTACGTTACTTAAAAGTTAGATGTATGGAACCCCTTCAAAGTATTTTCCTCTCCAACGCCCTCCATACTATCTCAACGGTGTTTCCACTTGTTGAAACAGTCCTGGTTCGCTTCCTTTATAGTGTCCCTCAGCTCCTTCGTCGCATTTGACATAATCACGGGAATCGTCTCAAATCTTCTTCCTTTCAAGGGTCTTTTGAGTTTGGAGAACAAGAAAAAGTTACGAGGAGCAAGGTCAGGTGGAGAAGGAAGGGTGGAGAAGAACAGTGATCGAGTGTTTGGCTAAAAGCTCACGAGTTCTGAGGGCTGAAGGGACCTGGAGTGTTGTCACGATGGAAAAAACAGATGCCACTCCACATTTCTGGCCTACTCCGACGGATGGCGTCTCAGACGTTTCAGAACTTGAGTATAGTAATTTTAGTTCACTGGGGAACCTTCTGAGAGATACTTGTGGTGAACAACACCCTTTGCATAAAAAACTGTCAGCATCATCTTCACCTTGGACCGAACTTGGTGAGCTTTTTTGGGTCGAGAGGACGTTTCACTCATCCACTGGGACAATTGGACCTTTTTTTCAATGTCATAATCATAAACCCATGATTCATCATCGGTTATGATATTTGACAAGAACTTTTTATCTTCTTCTGAACAATCAAGCAGTTTCTGAGAAAGCTGAACACGGCGGGCTTTTTGTTCCTCTGCCATCTGGCGTGGCACAAATTTCGCAGCAACGCGGTGCACCTTCAATTTCTCAGTCAAAACCGCGTGAAAAGATCCAGCTGATATTCCACTCTCTTGAGCAATCTCCCTGACAGTCAGTCGTCGTTTTGCTCCTACCAGGGTATTGATTTGTCAGTTGACGTGGAAGGACATCCAGAACGCTCATCTTCAATGGACTGTCAACAATCTTTAAAACGTTCATGACCATTAAAACATGCGAAAAAATCGCACTTCACTAAAAACCACGAAGGTAATAAACAAATGATATCAACAATCGGAAAATGGCGTCATAATTAGCAGATCTGAAGAAACCTAGCGATATAAAGCGGATTCCCCTGGAACCAAATGGAGATACGCAATCCAAACAGTCCGCGTATTTTTCGAACAGACTATGTATATGCAAGAATAATGAAAAATTAACAGTTCTGACGAATATTTATTTTGTACACGTAAGCTTCCGCGCCTCGAATCCATAAATTCTCGGCTATCCGGGAGACGCCGCGTCGTTGGCTGGGGTGGCGACGTTTCGCCTGACATGTCGCAGGCTTCCTCAGGGCAGTGACATATCAGGCGAAACGTCGGCACCCCAGCCAACGACGCGGCGTCTCCCGGATAGCCGAGAATTTATGAATATTTATTTTGCCTACATTCACGTAAATGTATTTTATCGGCCAAGCATATTTATATTCCTAAGTCTTTTTTCTTGAAATTTATTTATATTTTCTTCTGGTCTGGGTTAAAAATGTATTTTTAAATCATTTTCACTCTTACGAATTTCAGTAGAAATATTGAACTCAATGAAACTCAACTTTAAATTATTTTTTGTCTGATTCTGGACCGAGGATGTCATTTGCGTCAGACGCGGATCTACAGAGAGGGAAATGAGGGAAATATCCTCCTAAAATTTTACAGTAACTATTAATTTCAACTTGTCACAAAAATTTATGAAAAAATATCTTAGTATAATCATTAAAACGAATAAAATCGTATCGCCGCATGAGCTGCGTGTAGCCTGCGACATTTTACAAAATCTGTAACACAGTCGACCAAAACATTTTTAATTTCCCCTCCTAAAGTTTGTCCCGAAGTCTGTCCCTGTTTGTGTTTGAATTTGACATTCTGTATCTTTAGAGACCAAGAGCTCGCGTTCTTCTCAGTTCATCACACAAAGAAAAGCCGCGAGGGGTCGTAGGTGACCCGAGGGTCAAAGGTGAGCGCTGGGCTCAGATTCGGGATGCAAACATCACTCGCGTCTCAGGGGGCAAGTCGGTAACCCCAACATTGATATCTCACCGCTCCAGATGTTCTTCCAGAACTGAAAGTGAAGAAAGGCTCTGTTAATTAAAAGAATTACATTTTAGATCAGGCGCGGCTCCTCATTAAAGGCTGTACGGTGAAGCCTCCCCTAAAAAAATCGACGCCCAAAAGAAATTAAAAAAACATATTTATAAATGTATTTATTTATTAATAATGAATTCTGAGTTATAATGTGTAACAATCATATCAAAACTTTCCTATCAGTTCGACATCGACCGGTTGTAACGCATTTGGTGCCGTTGACAGGGAAGAGAAAAGCGTTAGGCTACCGCCACTTCATTCCGCCATAAGGCATGTGTAAAACGAGCAAGCGTGGCGTCATGCATTCACTACACAGGCTTACCGGCGAACGAAGGCTACGGCCTCGTAGCCTTCAATGGTGGGGCCTGGACACGGCCGAAGCCAGGGTGGGGCTTAGGTTTGAAGAACGGCGTGCTCACCATATAGCATTACAATATAGTAATGATATACCTCCTTAGCATAAAGTAAGTAGAAGCCAGCCAAGATCCAAGAGCGTGGTGCAATACCTGGCAAGGCACCAGGCGGAGAGAGCGGCAGTTGGACGCTCTTTAGTTTGAAAACGATTTCATGAACATCGATATCGCTGCAATATCTTGAATACTGAATGTCTTTAAGAGGAAAATGTATATTCGTAAGATATTAAGAGATCTTCTTCGTTTATATCTGGGGGTTGCGCAACCGTGCAACCTAACCACGAGCCGTCACTGTGATATATCAATTGAAATTGTATTTTCTTTCGATTATAATTAATTACAATTAACTGAAAGACTTTTGCGATACTACGCGCGGCGACAGTAAACCCCGTAGATGTGTCGAGCGGCCAAGTACGGCGGCGACGCTCGTCTCTTCCTACAATTAAAATATTAAAGATTTTTCCCTCAATAAAATCTATTAAAGATAGATTTTAAAATTACGTTATGTACAATTATTCAAAATTTGAGAGTTTTTTCACGTAATTTTGCGCAAAACAGGCAATTTTTAATTTTTGTTTAAACAATTCCCCCCCCCCCAAAAAAAACAGCTCCTTCGCTTTTGGTGAAATTTTGTTGGTGGATAGTCTGAAGGATGTTTAAGATAATGGTGTATGTTCATGCTGGTTGAAAATTCGGAAAGATTTCGAGTGATTTTGCGTGAAACTCGGTACACGGTTTTCGTTTGGACTGAATGTAACGAGTTGCACATGTTGGAATGAACAGGAAATGGGCCGCCAGAACTGTGTGAAGAGAAGGTGCTGGTCAGCGGAACTGCTGTACACCGACGGTAAAGTATAGTTGAAACTAGCGAATTTTATGGGCACATAGCCACTATGAGCGAAGGAAATACGAGCAACGGCCGACTGGTCGCGCGGACAGAATATTAGCGATCCACCCAGTGATTTGGATTTGATTCCTTACAGATAGATTCTGAAATACGGCCATGAATAATTTTTCGAAAATTTGAGTATTTAAAACAAAATAAAACATAACAAAACAAGAAATGGAACAAATAATAAAAGGGAAGAAATGGAAGCGTGACCAAAATTTTTACAAACTAAATTTGGGTGTGTGGGAATTTTAGCGACCAGTCGAGGCGACAACGCAGTGCAGAGGGGCCAGCGAGCTTTGGGTTGGTATACGGAGTCGCCCGAACGAGCTTTAGGGTCGGCTGGGCGACGGCTCATCAGTTACTATAGAACTCTACATTGGGGCGAAAACAACCGCCGGAGTCTCGCGAGGCTCCGCGCTGACGCTTGGCGGATGAGGGGACCTTCGGGACCTTGCTCTGCGAGATCGCTGCTTAACGGTCATTTCGACCGGCCGCCTTTCGGCTATCGGTTATCAGGGGAAGACACCGAAAAAAAATTGAAATTTTTTTCATTTTCGAAAAAACAGAATTTTTTAATGAAAATGAGACGTGCACCATACTCTTAAGCGTCCTTTACACTATCCAACAACAAAATTTAATTAAAAATAATGGACGCATTTTTTTGAAAATGTCACAGGAGCTTTATGTAAAGTACCCCCAAAATTAAAAGATCAATTTCAAATTAAAAGGGCCGTGACATCAACCAGATCGATCGCAGAATATCAATAATGGAGAAAATCGGCTAAATGGTTTAGCAGCTAGCGTTGTTCACAGTCGGCCAGTCGTTTTGCCATCAATCTATTTTTCAGTATCATAGGACCCACATACAGGGATTTTGGCTACACCGCGAAAAAACTGGGAATTTGCGGCAGAAAACTCTTATTACAGGCCCCTGGTAATGAAAAAGTGGATAAATACAGTTGCTAAATTTAGAAAAATAATCCTCTAATACGGGGTGTAGCCAAAATCCTTGTTTTGTGGGACTTAAAATATCGATTGACGGCAAAACGTGTGTCTGTGAACAACGCTAGCGGCTAAACCGTTCAGCCGATTTTCTCCAAAATAGATATTCCCCTTTCGATCAGCCTGATGTCTCGGCCCCTTGAATTTGAAACCGATATTTTAATTCTAGGGGGCACTTTCATGAAGCCCCTGGGATATTTTCAAAAAAATGACTCCAACGTTTTCGATTATATTTCGTTGTTGGATAGTGTGAAGGACGTTGTAAAAGAATGATGCAGGTCTCAAGTTGGTTAAAATACCTAATTTTTCGAAAATTGCAAAAATTCATTTTTTCGGAGTCTTCTTACAACTACAATTATGAACAGAGAAATTTTTCCCTTAATGAAATTTTCTTTACAGATAGATTCTGAAATATGGTCATGTATAATTTTTAGAAAATTTGAGTATTTAAAATAAAACAAATAATAAAAGGAAAAAAAGGAAGCTTACGTAACATTTTTACAAACTAAATCGCAAGATAACAAACAAAATTATAAATTCAAATTTGCAATAGCAACAAAGAAGTGAGAAAATTAAAAAGAGAAAGCTGAGATAATTACATAAGCAGTATTGAATACAATATTTTATATTATATGAGATATTTTAAGGAATGACTACCAAACTTTTGAACCAATAAACAATATTGACCTTGTAGAATATAATGAAACAGAAAGAATCCTACCTTTGTTTCTTAATAATAAAACCTCAGAAAGGAATGGAATAAGCATGGAACTTCTAAAATATGATCCCAAAAGAAGCCAGAACAATGACAAACATCATCGTCACCTGAAATAAGTATAGGTAACATTCCCTTTAAGACTATGCTATTTACAGTGATTAAATACTTGTTGCGGAATTCGAAAATGACTTACAAATAGCATCTTACAAATTACAAAAAGTAATGGAGCAATATCATCTTAAAATATGTTTTCAAATCTAAAACCATGGCTTTTGTAGGATCAGAACATGCCAGGTGCAAATAGTTCTAAATAATAAAAGTTTAGAACAAGTTTGAACCTCTCATTTCTTAGGGTGGAGTGAGTCATATCTAATAGAAAGCGATCTTGGTGTCAAACTGAGTAGATTCCAGAGAATGTGTGGAACAATAAGAAACACATTAAGAAATAAAACTCGAAGAGACACTCAGTTAAAATTCTATGAAACGCTTGTTGTCCCAATACTAACCTATTGACATGAAAATTGCACGTTAAAAGGATCATTAAAAATAAAATTCAAACTAGTGAAATAAAGTTCGTGACAAGTGTTGCTAACTATACTTTATTAGACCATAAGAAAAATGTGAATATATGACAAGAACTACATATTTTTAACCTCTTAGAAAGAGTCAAAAAACAGAAACAAAATTGATACAACCATATTGTAAGAATGAATGACATCAGACTCCCTAAACAAATAATAAATTATGTATTGGCAGGCAGAAGAAGAGTTGGAAGACCAAAGACTAGGTGGATTGACGATACCAATGTTGAAAGAGGATGGAACAGGCCTTCAGACCCAATTCTTGGTGTTGAAGAGAAGAGTATTTTTTTTTGAGTAATTTTGCATGAAATATAAGCAAATTTTGATGTGGTTTAAACAATTGTGCACTCAAAAGTGGCTCCATAGCTTTTATTAAAGTTTGATATTGGATAGTGTGAATGGCATTTAAGAGAGTGGTGAAGGTCTCACATTGGTTGAAAACCCTATTTTAAGAAAATTGAAAAAAATCAAAATTTTTTCAGAGTTGTCCTACAACTACAGATATGAATATTAACATTTTTCCTCAATGAAATGTGTTAAAGGAAAAATGATCTAAAAATAATGTTGTGTTCAATTTTAAAAAACATGAGTCATTTTGCAAAATTTTGTGTCAAATTGAGGAAATTGTTATTTTATTTAAACTATTTTTTTTCAAATGGCACAAACATTTTCAATTAAATTTAGGCCTTAGATAGCAGAAAGAATACTTAAGAGAATGGTGGAATGGTGTAGGTCTCATGTTCATAGAAATGCCTAATTTTTCAAAAATTTAAAAAAGGAAAAAAAAAAAAAACATTTTTTAAAGTTTTCGGTTTCTTTCTACACCTACAATTGTGAAAATACAATTTTTTTTTCTTAATGAAATATATTCATCAAAAACAGATCTTCAAATAAAGTAATGTTGAATTTTTAATAAATATGAGTATTTTTGTGAACTTTGGTGACAAACATAGTCACCTGCTCCAAATTTACTGCTTCGTCAACATAATTCCAGGCAATTGGATACTTTGCAAGTTAGAATTTGTTCATTGTTTCATATTTCTTTGTTTGTTTCTTACATTTGAGCTTTTGTTCCTTACGTTCGAGCTTTTGCATTTACAAATTAAAAATTGCTTGAAATGATTCCTATAAATTGAAGACCTCCACTCTAAACATTACTTAAGTCATTTTTCTTACTTTTACAGGAGAAAGGAAAAAACCTTTCCCATTTATACTGTACTTTAATTTTAATTTTTGAAAAGTATATCCATTAGGTTATGCTATGAATATTAACATACTAAAATTAAGAAAATGACACCCAAAATGTGTATTTTTTTCCTAACAACACTAAAGTCACAAAATAACATAATAAAACAGGTAAGTCAGAATTATTATTTCTAGCTCTAAGGTGGAAACAAATAATTTTCTGCATAAAGAAATGGTTCATCATCATTTCCATTCCATATTGGACATTCACTTCTTGAAAATATAGAATTGACAGCTTCTGCATAGACAGCACTATCTTCTCCACTAAGATCAACAAGTTTTAATAGTTTCTTCACATCTCTCTTCTCATTGATGATGCAGTTAACACTGGGCACTGTAGATGTAGTTCTCAATGGTGATTCCACAGTTTTGAACTTTTTAGTATGATTCGATATGCTCCATGTGAAGAGAACATCCATGTTTAATCCATGAACCTTCTTGCATTTCCTTACACTTCACACTTTGACCAGTTGTCAGGAACATTCTCAGACCTTTCAACCTTTCCACTGTGATTCTGGGTACTGATAGGTTTTCACACTTACAGAGACCTGCATTTAATTTTCTTTCTGAATACTGTTCTCGATTACTGCTCGATCTCTTGGATTCTGGTTCCTTGGATGGTTTTCGTTTGCAGCTTTTTCCTATTTTCTATGAACTGCAACAAAAAGTTGTCCTGATCAACGTTCAATGTATTTCAGTGTTTTTTGCTGAAAAAATTGTTGATGTCATCATTTGATAATTTATGGTTATGTTTAGAATTTTATTTTGGTGTATGACAAGCTACTTAACTATTTCTTGTGGATCGTCTTTTATTCTTGACCCAACTCTCTCCATCTCTTGTACACTTTCTTGCCTTTTTTCCATCCTTCAATTCCATATCTCACATTCTACTTCAGCAGACACAAAGCAAATTTATTTCTTTACAAAGCATTTCACAAAAACGCAATGATTGATTCATAATACTGACGAAACCCAATGGAATTCCAGGAAGTAAATGGGACTGAAGTGGAGTTGATAATTAATATTTTGAAGTGGACTATGGGGGAAAAAATGTAATTTTCCTTATTGAATGTAAACATAAATTTCATAGTCTTTTCAAACTTATTCTACATCAATATGCGAGATAGATTTCTTTTTTTATCCAACCTTTGAATTGAATTGAATTGAATTTGCCTTATTTTACGTGGCGAGACTCGGGCCATCAGGCCCGCTCTTCCGTCTGACCACGCAAATTTCGCTACGCTCCTTTCACCAACTAGCAGAGGAAGGAGGTATTTCTTGGGCGAGAAACAGGCGATTTTGAATTTAGCTCAGAGGCGTCATTTAGGCTTGAGGATCTTTTACATGCTAGTAAATCTACTAACATGGGACAGCCAGCTTTACTTCCCCTCCGAAGGAAGGCGTACGAAGGATTTTGTCGCCCTAAAAATCCACGGCTTCGATCGGGTTTGAACCCGCGAGCTTGGGTATAACAGTCCGGTACGCTAACCGTCACACCATCGCCGCCGCAAACCTTTTTTTTAAATAATACATCTTTAAATGCCTTCCCCTAGTCCCCACCAAAAATGGGAATTTTCGCATAATTTTGAATTATATTGTCATAATTCTGTATCTTAAGTTTATTTATTTACATATTTATTTATGTATTTATTTATGTATTTATTTACGTATTTATTTATTTAATTTTTTATTTATTTACTCATTTATTTATTTATTTATTTTTACTTATTTATTTGCATCTAAACAGGCAATTGCTCAATTTTACAGGTTTATACAATATATATAATTTGATACTGAAAATAACGAATATATAAAAATACATTTTATTTGTAATCACAGAGAATGTGTCTTTGTATAATTAACAAATTGACTAACAGAGATACAATTTTTGTCGATATCACAGTTATTATAGTTCCTGCAGATACGCCATATAGGAGAATAATAACCCGAATTAGTTCTTGCGAATGGTATAAAAAATGTATCATTTTGATTAAATTTGGGGTTACACAACAGTATTTTCCAATTGATCAAAGATAATAGCTCGCTACTGTGGATAGAAAAACCACAATTTTTGGTAAGAATAGAGATCAATACACTGATATTGCAGGCAGAAGTGTCCCCCTTCATTAATTCTTCTTTAATTCACCTTTTCATTAAACCATTGAATGTTCAAGAATTAAGGTTCAGATTGTTGAACAAAAATTCCATGTTTTGTATGGTGAAGAACTTCTTTGTTCACAAAATGGCTGAAGAATTCATAGGAGAGAAGATGCAATATTATAATATATATTCGTATCAATTAAATACAGCTGTTGTCAAATAAATTCGACAAAGTATGAGTACCATCAGTTTTATCAAAGATACGAGTAAATGTTATCATAGGCAACCCAAGTATCCTTTTCCTTTCCACATGTATCTTTAGTAGTAGTCATAGTATCTTAAGTGTTTCCAAGGCAAAACTGACTGACATGAGCCCATAGGTTCAATTAGGCATTGTTAGAGTCATTGCCACTTACGTAGGAAACATGTTGAAAAGGTGGCAGCAACATCACCTAGATGGTGTCTACATACAACTGGTGGCAGGTGCTCTGTAGTGAGTGCCCAAATAGTGCCTTCGATGACTTTGAGAAAGGAGTATAATGCCCATTTAGGAAGAAAATAAAAAAAAGAAAGACTCTGACATATGGAATTGTGAGCAAAAGGGTCATGAAAACTGAAAGGGATAAGCAATTAAAAATATGCTCACATTATCTTTAGAAAATAAAGAGTATGTGAGGGAGTAGCAAAAGACAAAAATTGTTTAAAAATTAATTTATATTCTAAATTATTTCTATACAAGAGGCAATACATTTACTACAGTTGGATCTTTCACATCTTATTTACAGTGAATTATTACTAGCAATGATTGGAACACAGAGCATACCTCTCTCAGGGTTTACATTAACACAGCTTTGTGCAGCTTTTGTATGTCCGACGGTATTATTTACAGCCCAAGTTCACATCCCTATTTATAATTATCATAATTACTTGGAAAATAACAAGATGAACAGATGGTGTCTTTTTACAATTACAAATCACAGTGCCAAACAGTATTAGAAGTACTTTTCAAAGTTTATATGATCATTAAAATGATCAACAAGAAAGTGTTGCCTGAAAGTCTCTAAACTATATGTACACGTTTCAAAACCACCAACACTGTTTTCTTCACAATTAATCTTTTTAACACTTGTTATTATTGCACACTGCAACAATAACCATGTGAAGTTCAACCCTACCATTTCAATTGCTCCACTGCCAAATGAACACTCCTTCAATATCAGTAAAATTCATAAATAACACGAACAACAGCACGGTACCTCATTACGAACTCGCTACACGGAACTTTGGTAAGCATAGACCAAATTTTGATTCTATTCCAGCAAATATTGGTCTTGCAACTTGGTATCCACCGATGTGGTCAGGATTTGTAGATTTCATCTCGTCTGCAACTCCAGTGGCAGGTAGATGCTGTTCAGACCCAGCTGGTCGTCTGCAAGTCAAAGAATAGTAATTCAAACAAACAGAATATAATTCTTGCTTTGTAGTACAATCAATTTTTTTAAATGAAAATATGTAATCAATCTTTGCAACATTCTACTTTTTTTTCAGAAGATAGGGAGTATGTATATTATAATCTTGAATTTCCACAACTGTTGTGCTATGCAGCTATAGCATAGCTTACCAACAGCATCTGTAATCTACATTAACTGTTTAGCATGTATTTTAAATAATTTTAAAAAAAATGCAATTTAATGCATAAATCCTGTGCGCCTCCTTAACTTGTATTTTAAGTAGTACAGGTTTACATTCTTCACAAGAATCAATACCATTACAGAATGATTATTCAATTATTTGGTTATTTGTTAGGACCATAGCAGACACACAAATGCAAATAATAAATTACCACATCTATAAATTACAATATATACAATAATTACTCCAAGAATAAATTACCACATAAACAGGTCTGAATTTTCTCACTCTCTTTCAGCATGCAAGAGAAACAAATAAAGTAATTGCAAAATTATGTTTTTTACCAATTAATAAAAAAAAATAAAACAAAAAAATCACATGACATGTGAACACACATGAAAGTTAACAACATTTAAAACATTACAAGTATGCCAATAAGAAAAATGAGGTAGAGAGTATTACTCATTTTTTAACTAATTGATAAAGATATTTTAAATTATTACTACTACTATTATATAAAAACACAAGGTTTGATAGTTTAATGTTAAAATATAGTAAACATTTTTTTTAAAGAGAAGAAGAAATGGCAATCAGTGGATAACAGCTAATAAATAACAATTCACAAGATAAAAAATACTGACAATGACATTAGAAGATACAATGTAAACTTTCATGGAGCAGGAAAGTCAAACTGTCACAATGCGAAATGTAATCATGCTACTTCAATGAAAATGTTATTTTTCATATATTCATTTACAAGTGAAAAATTTCTGAAACTTATATAGAAATCTTGTATTCTTTGCCTTGTAGCACCGACTGCATTAGATTTAACCCTCCAAACTTTACAGTTTTACAACATTCTGGGGAAGAGGGAGGAAGGGTTTAGAAAACAACTCACCATAGCCATTCTGTTGATCTAGCACGCAGTAACAATTAATCATTAATTAATTCCCACAGTGAATTAACTAAGGAGTAAAACCACAATAAAAAGTCAAGTTCACAAACAAATCTAGAGAAAGCACTCGGGATTGTTGATAAAAGAAAAAATGAAAGTGACATTAACATAATGTAGAAAACAAAAATACTTACGATCCACCAAAGTCCACATAAAACAGTCTTTGAAGTACTTCATAGGTAAGGAGGGTGACACCAAACTGAGGAGATGATCTGAAAACTCGAGCTGTAAATCAAGAAATTGAAAAATTATTATTATGATAACAATCAAATGGAAAATTGAATGATTAGGAAGGAAAATTAAACAAAACACATTAATTATCAAGATGATGAGAATACTAAGGTTATCTAAAAAGTTTTTCAAGGACAGTTGATGAATTTGAAAAACTGAAGTAAAATTGCCCATTATTTAAAAAAAGAATAATTAATGATCATTTAATTATTGAAAATATCAACATGCATACACATCATCTCCATGTTTTGCTTTCTTTTTTCCCTCCTCATTCTTTTAAACTACTTGGGCAGTTAAAATATAATTTTGCTGTTATCTCACATCATATTGAAATACTGAAATTTCTGCCTTACTAGCACCTGCACCTCTGTTGTTAGTCTAATTCAACAAATTCAAATGAAGTGCGTCTTGTGCATACTTGCATTTATTTCGATTGTATGGAACAGTAGTCATTTCTTACTTTTACAAATGAAACGAACATTGATAAATTTAACTGTTACAGTATTTGCAGAATGTAATACAGGAAAGCAAGAATAATTTCCTGCATCAACCTGCCTTCATTACGTTGAAGTGAGCTTTCAATTTTTTTGAGCACCATTATCAGCGATTACAACTTTTTAAAGTAAAGAAGTGTGTTTGTTAGTTCTAAGTTAAATTTTATTATCTTCTTACAATCTGTTTCCTTTACCAAGAATATTATCTACATTTTGCATTTACGATCGACAACAGCGGAATTAATTTGAAGAATTTTGAAACCAATGCTGTCATTTTGCCAACTGAAACAGGGCAAAAAAAAGTATACGAAATTCAAATTTACAATGTCAATTGGTGGTAGTGGTGGGGCAATTTTTGAAAATTCAAATGTTGCACCAAAATGGGACCATCCCCACTAAACTTTAGTTTTTTGATACATACAAGGAGAAAATCTAAAGAAAAAAATTGGATCCATTATGACAAAATATATTTTTTTTATTTAAAAATTGCTGATGTTTGACGCAAAATTAAGCAAAAATATTCACATTTTCAAAGACTGAGCCTCAACTTATTGACAGATCTGTTTTTGATGAACACATTTCATTAAGAAAAACATTTTATCTTCACAATTGTAATTGAATGAGAACAAAAAAAATAATTTCATATTAATTTCAAAATATTTTCAATTTTTTAAAAACCAGGAATTTTAACGGCCATGAGAATGGCACTATTCTTATAAGCGGCCTTTATGTTATCAGAGGTCAAAATTTAATTGAAAAATTTGGTGCCATTTTTAAAATGACCCAAGGGGTTCATGTTAAGTTCTCCCCAAAATTAAAATATCCATTTCAAATTCAAGGGGCTGCAACATCAGCCAAATTGATTGATTCGGGAATACCACTTTGGTGAAAATCCTGCAGGTATTAATATTCATGGTATGAATGATCTTCTGGGGAAAGCTGTCAATCCAAACCCCTGTCCCCTGTCACAAGCAAATTAATAGAAAATTCTGTTTGCATTGAAATGTATTGAAATTTCAATTTTGTGTCTTAAATAAAGTAAGGAAAAGGAGAAAATAAAGGAAGTGGAAATAGAGAAGACAAGAGGTAGACAAGTAGTGTGAAGATGAAAGAACAATCAATTTTAATACATTAGTTAAGTCACAAAAATATAAAATTCTATATGCTACTATTGTGCTACTACTAAATAAAACTTTGCTACCCACAAGAAAACACACAAGATGTGATATGATCAATATTAATACTGCTAAAGCATTTTCTAGTACGTTCTTCCAATTCAAATTTTTGATTTTTGACATAGTATTATTTAAAGATTTAAGAGTTCTGAATTGCAAAGCAAAGAAAAGTGCATTATATTAATTATTTCTTGCTGCAAAAGATATTCTATTAATATGGTTTATTAATGGATAAGATCAGTCATGGGTGGAACAATTATTGTCAAAATAAAACCTGAATGTTACATTTCTCTCTTTCCTAGGTGTGTATCTCTCTGCAACTCATGCACAAGAAGAACCAAGAAGGTGAACAAAACAAAACTGTTAATAACCAGAAAGAGAACTAAAGATCTGCTGTCTAAAACAAGAAGGGTAAGCAAACTAAAATTTTACATTTTTCACAAACAAATTCTCAACACAGTACTTACGGACAAGGGCGGATCAAACCAGTTAAACACAGCCAGAATGGGCCAAGGCCCAAACCATCAGAGAGAAAGAAGTACTGCATTAATATATAATCGTCAGCACAATGATAACCCTCATAACCCACCCTCCAAAATTAATATCTATTAAATTACCACCCTACTGAGAAATAAACAAAATACTTCTCTTCTATGAAGTGTTAAGTAGAGGAAAAACAGTTGCAAGCATGAAAATGAGAAAAGAATAAGGCCACAATGAGAAGTGTGGACTAAGTGTAAGAGAGAAGATAATTCATTCAATCAATACTTTTTGATTTGATACTTTAAAATTAATAGCAAAATGTAGACCTAATAAATACTACATTAATTAAATTTTTGAAGGTAGAAAGGTATATATAACTTATGTAGGTTTTCGATCCGCCCTTGCACACACTTTACTACCAACGCAAATTTTACTGAAACTGCAACACAATTTTTGTCATCTGTAATAAAATTTAGTAGAAAATTGACTACAAAACTTATCAAACCATACATTTTGTGAGATATTAGTAAGCCAAAGCTACATTATGTTAAATGTTCCCTTGAGCACAAAGCAGCAAAGTTTCATCTGTTGATTGTGTATCTTATTCTACAATATATTTGACAAACATTATGTGACACTAATAGGGAGAAGCATTCTGTTCTTAGAATAGAGCATTGTTAGTACGTAACCTCAAATGTTTAATGAGAAAGAAAAAAAAAATTGATGATGATTTCTTACATTTATAAAAGTTAGAATGAAACACATATTTTGATGGCAAAACTACTCTTTACTTGTAAATAACTAACATATAAAAACAATAGAATAAAACATATATTTTGATATCAAAACTACTCTTTATTTGTAAATAACTAACCAGTTAATTATCAGCAGAAACAAAATATAGTTGGAATTCAAATAATCTGCAATTCACCCATTTCCTGCAACGAAATTCCGTCACGCCATTTATACACAAAGATTGAAAAGAAATTAAATTTATCTTTATGCAACAAAAAATATATTCAAAATCCACTTAGCGAAGTATTTAAAAAACTCTTCATAATGAAAAACACCTACTTATTACTTTTGAAATTAGAAATATATCAATCTATATTAATCCAATTATTCCTTTAATTCAAAAATACATAAACAACTATAAATTTATTTATTTATTATGAAATAATAAACAAACAAATACATACTTGTTTAATATTTTAGTTGAATATTATCAAATAATATGATTATTATGATATAATTCGATATTTTAAATGTAAAAATAAAAAAAATTAATTTTCATAATTTGTACCTAATGACTATTTTGGCTTATTTTGAATTTATTATACATTTTACTAACAAGAATAAATTTTAAATAACTATACAGAGCAGCATTTAATACTTTTTTGTTAAGATTATGGTATTAATATAGTTTTTAAATTTTAAAATTCACTATTTACATCTGTTTCATACAGCAAAATACTTGGTTAAAAAATATTGTGATCTGTAAAGTTACTTCACGAACGTAATATATTAGGTAATCACAAAATATCTATGTCTCCTGAGCTAATCAGTTACAAGTTTTCTGTTTATCAAAGAAAGAAAGAAGGAAAGAAAAAACCATGATGAATGATCATCAGAAATATTTTTTATTTTATAAATTTCTTCCTGCCCTATAATATTCGAAGTCTATAAAATAGTGGGGAATGGACAAAATGAAATAATATAAATTTTCCAATATTCACTCTCATGAAAAAATTCAATGAACAGAAGAATCCCTTATCACAGATATACTACTCAAAATCCTATAGCAGATTTCTAAGGAATTTTAATAGAATAATTTCAAGAGAACTGAAATATGATTTTCACTATCATCAACTTCAATGAAAACGGATCATGCACCATTTTTAGTAAGCATTCCTTGTTCTATTGAAGAGAAAAATTTAAAGAAAGATTTAGAGCTAATTTTTGAGAAAAACCTTTAAAAAATCTTCTTTAAATTGCCTCTACTTAAAAACAAAAATTACATGAAAACTACATTTTTTGAAAAATGTACTTGAGCTTATTTCATGATCTATCATTGAAAAATATATTTTGTGAAGAAAAACAATTTCTATCTCCAATAGTGTACGTGTTGGAAGGTGCCCAAACATTTTTACACTCTGGCAATTTTCATAAATTCAGAGATTCCAACAAAGCAAGAGATCTGAACCATTTCTTACAACCTACTCTTTCCCAATAGAGAAAAGAAAATTAATCAAAAATCTTTGAGTCATTTTTGAGACAATTTTGATAATGTTGAGGCTTCATGGAAAGTACCTCTTAAAATTAAAATATCAGTTTAAAAATCACAGGGTCTTGAGTTCGGCTTGTTTGATTAGGGAATGTCAATTTTGGAGAAAATCAGCTGAACAGTTAAGGTACTAGTGTTGACCACAGACAGATGGACAGACAGATGAACATTTTGTCATAAATTAATTGTTTGGTATTGAGAACCTATAAAAACGTGGATTCTGACTACACATGTTAAAAGAAATAAATTACTACCTTCAAGTGCATGATTTATCTATGTTTTTATTAATAGGGCTCCAATAGATGTTTCTCTGTCGAAAAATCCCCACATTCCAGTGAAGCATCACAATAATCTCTCTTTACTACGCAAGTACGTAATAGATGAAAATGAAAAAAAAAAAAATACAGCAAAGTTGCAAATGTTTCAGCAGCTTGTTTTTCTGATCAACTCAGTGCTACAAAAAAATTAATAACTATGATAAATAATAATAATAATAATAATAACAACAAGTATAGTAAATAATAATAATATGTAGTGTAGAAAAAAAAACACATGAAATTAATATTTAAAATATAAAAAAATTCCATTTTGGACAAACTAAAAAAAATATAAAAACAAATGGAAGAACCATCCTAGACCCATCCCATGACTTCCTTGCCATCAAAGACAATGCCAAAAGTTCTAACATGATGCCAAAACTTTAAATACACAGGAGAACTATTGTTAACATTCATTCAGAATAAATGACAACATCTGTAATCATTACTTGGTTTTTTGAAAGAAGTCTTTTAAATATATTCATAACAGTCCCATACATACAATTCTTCTCTGCAGTGCATTTTGTTTTCAAACTGTGAAGACTATACAATAACCATGTACTACCTTAACTTTGTTTTGAAGGAGATGACGATGAAGCCTGTAATTTTTTGCCTTTTGCTTGTGAAGTTAAACAGATCTTGCTTTGGCTTCACCATTTTTATGCTATCCTAATAAACATTTTTGTTCTAATATGAACTTAACTACTGTGAATTTAAAGGAAATATCATATTTCTCTGGTAGAAGCTTTTTCTATTGTTTGTGAAGTGCAATGGTTATTTGAAATATTGAAAATATTAACTTGGCACAATACCATGCTTGAGACGAATTTTTAAGGGGAATTGAAAGTTCAGATCGTAAATCTTGCACATAATCATCATTCCAAAAATGGATATTGCATTCTGTACGTTTGAGTCAGTAGGATTATCAGCATGAATCCATTTTCTTCTAAGAATGGGATGTTCCAGAAATGAATACCTTCCTCACTTGGTTTGATTATTACAAAGTTCCATTACACAATTCAACATGCTCCCAGATTACCATAAAATAAATGCCTTTACCTAATCTATATTTGTAAACATTAAGCATGCACACACACTTCAAAATATCACTGTTTTTTTCTTAACACTAACTTCACTTTACGTAAAAATGTTGTGTACTCTTGAATTACGTTAATATATTGTATTGATACAACAAAAACTTCTGATAAGATTCCAAAAATACTCCAACAGACCTGAGCATTTTTCATGGCAAGCTAGTTGAAGTTCCCAAACAGAAATGTCATGCACAGAATTACCAACATTTTGCACACTGGACAATGAAATGAGTACCCCCTGATATTTATTTCATGCTTTTTGTGTCTTTTATTCCATACTACATAAATTATTACACTTTTTTTGTAGCACGCAAATGGTCAGAAAACCAAGCAGATGAAATGTTTTGTTACTTTCCTGATTATTTTTATTCTGACTTGCTGAAATCAACTACGAAAATTTTAAAAATATAACTTATTTGATTCCCCCAAAATGAAATCAATTTATCTTCAATTTAATTTCTATGTTTTACGTCTGCTGAAATTCAGTAGTATACTCTGATTGTGGCACTTCAAGATCATGAGCTAGATGGAGAGGGAACACTGTTATCCAATCGAGAGCTTCATTATGACGAACTTTTGGTAATAGAGCTCCCTATTGGATGACAAAGTCCCCATCTCCTTCCAGCTTGTGACGTGAAGTACCAATATGTTTCAATCAGAGTATAACTCCCCAAAAACTTTGAATTCTTGCTTAGTCCTCTAGTACATGATCTTATCAACATGTTTTTACTAGAATATATCTTATTTATTTTTATATCCCACCTGTTGCTCCTTTCCAAAAGGCACGTGGTCCTTCTTCTTTGTAAATTTTACGAGCTGCATCTATGACTCCATTATATGTAGTCTGACCTTGTCGGGCAACAACCTTGACAGAACAGAAGGCATTTATTAGATAGTAACAATTTCACAACAAACTGGTATCAAACTGACATGTTTTATTTTACACTAGTTTTGAATAAAGATGATGATTATGATTATTGACAAAACGAAACAAACATGATTAAGAGAAAACGAAACATCTTCCACATTAAATCAACATATTTACTTAAAAATTAAAATACAGAATTCTCTTAACTCCAAAATGTTAAATAATATTCTCTCCTATTCAATTGTGACTGTGCAAAAAAAAAAAAAAAAAAAATTAGACATCTACATCAACCCCTCATATCACCTGAATGCTACTTATTTATTTAATGTATTGTCAAATATAGTAGAAATATACATATAAACATGAAAATGCTCACTAACCTGCAGTCTTGTCTTTATCACATCAGCAGGGGTTACCAAAGATGCAGCAGGAACACCAGCTATAGCACCCGCCACAAGAAGTGATAATGGATGATTGTAACCATTCTCATCAGCAAACTTCACTTTTGTATGAGCATATGCAGGAAAATAAATTGCACTAAAAGGAATATCACGAAGGAAACAGGCCTTTGCACCCTGCAAACAAATTTTTCATACCAATAAGTTTACATGTTATTATGTTACTGTTCTTTCGTTTATCAAAGAGACAAATTAAAAATTATTCACAGTGTTTTACGAGATTACAACAAGTTCCTTGTGAAATATTGAATCAAAGATGGAAGCTTTGATTCAATGTTTCTGTAGTGCTATAAACTACAAAGGGGTTAAGAAACTTCTATTGAGTATAGTCTGAAATGATAATTTTGGGAAAATTAGAATAGAAATTTAATCTAGGTTAAATTAGGTATTCTTTTATTTGTATAATATGCATTCATCAATATTCACAGTAGTGAATTAATTAATTATGCATGAATAAATGAATGTTTTCAATTCTAATGCTAAAATCTTTATATCTCTAAAATATCTTTCTTTTGGAACACTAGCACAAAGCAATATTTTATTTAATTCTTCCACACTTTGCAGAACAACAAGAGTGTTTTTTAAAATTTAATGCAATTTAATTTTAATTGCTTCCTTATAAATTACAATTATGTTTACAGTAAAATTCAGCATTCCTATATGTTTCATGTAATAATTGACATCTTAGTATCACTGATAGAAAAGTAGTTTTACTCACTAATCCCACTAATGCTCTCTTCTCCCTTGGTTCCTTCTCATCTTATCTTTTAAAATTTTCAATTTTTTCTCTACTTTAAAAATAATTGAAAATAAAAACAATTTTTTTTCTTATTATGTTGCAATTGCACAACTATATTTTTTAAAGAAATAATTGCCTAAAAAGAAACCCCCTTCCTAGACATCTTTCTTAGTTTTTATTGCTCCCAAATTGGTTTCTCCTTTTCTAATTTCTCAAATTAACTTTCCTCATTTCTTCTACAAATTATTAATAAATTCAAGTCTACATCTTACAATCGTGAATTACTCTTTCCTCAGGATTTTTAAAATTCTATGCCATCCCATTTAAAAAATGCTCTTAACAACACCTTTTATCAATATTTGAACAGTTTGGAACATTCAATAAATTTTATATGAATTCTCTAAGAGCAGTTTCTATTTCAAGTAATCTATTTAAATTCAATTCAATTTCAATTCATCTTAAGATATTCTCTGATTATTTCATTTGTGAATTTGAAAATATTTTGTAGGAAATTTAGATCGTGGGATTTGGACAGTAAATATACCCTACAAAACGGCCCTTTTTTACCCAGGCCCACTCACATCGCGGGCCTTGTGGGACCGAACATTACACCACTAGTTAGAAGTTTCATACCTTATACAATCCAAAAAGGCCTAGTTCCTTCACCACTGATAAAGCTCCAATTTTTGCTCCACTAGCAATTTCTCCAGCTACTTGTAGACGGATTTTAACAATTTCCAATGGATTAGTGAAAACCACTTGTGAACCTCCAGCCTAAAAATGTGTTTAAGAAGAATAATACAGAAAAGTCTGAGAAAAAATGTAAGCAAACAATTGGAATTTCATTAAGTTCAATTCTACATACACAAGCACCAGCAATAATTTCTCCATAGAGAGGAAGGTTTCCATTTTTGTCCATAAATTTATCACGAACAAGGTCATTCATCTGGAAGCAAGAATACAATGTTGATCAGAGTAGTGCATTAAAATATGCATGCATTACTCAACAAATTTCCTCAATTATTTTCCACAAAATAAACACAATATGAAGGGTAACACATCTTCAGAAATATTCTAGTTTCCTAACTTTTGATGTATTACTAATCAAAATTCATACTTTTGTGGCACCACCAAGAAATTCTAATTTTTGGACTGTAAAATTATACTACTAATTAAAGTTACTTGCACAAGCACTGCATTAATTACTATAACAACAACTAAATTATATTTTGATTCACTTTGAAATAAAAGTACTATTATTTAGGGATTTATTTACAATACACCAAGATATTATGAAACAATCTGGAAAGGATATTACAAGGTTTGAAAACATGGACTTGGAGAAACATCATTATCTTGAGTAAGCACATTTTCTTGAGTTTTAATTTTGTTTAATGTGTGAGGAGTTATTACTTTGTCAGCAGAATTTCCAAGAAAAATCACATATTTCCCAAAATATAATTAATTCAATTTACTCTATAGATAGAATTCACTCCTCTTGCACTTGAAGTATAGGTGAAAAACAGAAAATACTTGAATCAATTTCAAACAGAAAAAGTAACCAATTGGGACATTGTACAAACAAAAGAAATTTAATGGTAGAAACATTCAACTGTGATGGGGGTGGAAATAGAATGAACACTAGATGACAGAAGAAATCAGAACATACATTAAAACAACTCAAATAAAAAATGAAACAATTAACAGAACAGAAAAACATTGAGAAAATATGCTGTTGAGCAGAAAACAATGATACTATATATATGATACTGTTATAGTCCTCTCTCATAACTAGGGGGTAGATTTTGATGACCTAAAATAATCACCAAAAATGATCAATAAAATGCACTTAAAAGGTTTTGAAAATGCACGAAAAGCAAAGAAAAATAAGATCACAGCCAGTTTGGATGAACATCTTAGGATATCCAACACCCATCAAGTAACATATGTTTCAGATGTAATCGAGGTTTTTTCTTTTTGTTAAAGTGAAATCAGCTTGCAAACTTTTAGTTTGGACCGTTTTTTACTAGGAAATTTCTGTCTTTAGTTATCCCGAAATTGGCCGAACTGACAATGATTCTGATGGGTGTCATAGGAACCTTAAGATTACATAATCACAATGGCTGTCATGACAACTTCTGAGTGAAGAAATAGAATAGGCTACTCAGGAATTCTGTGAAGAACATTTGTTGCATTGTATACATATTATTTGAAGCTAGTACTATTAAAATGAAATTAAAATCAATTAAATTAGTGAAAAATGCATAAAAAATTACTAATAAATGTAAAAAATGACTTTTTAGACAAAATCAATGAAAAAAGCAAGAAAAGACCTATAAAAAAAATGCGTCATTTCCTTTTGTCATAATTTAAAATTAATTTCTATACTAAACAGCATTGGTCTAAAGTGAAAAGAAAAAAAAAGACATTTTATTAAAATCTGCCCCTATTTACAGCTGTTAAAAAGCACTAAGGTCAAATTCAAATTTTATATGTATATGATTTTACATTTTTTATGTTTTCAATTCAAATTCATAAACTAGTCCCTAATTTAGTGAATGATACAGTAACTGGTACTCATTCCAGTATATGTTGGAAATACTCCCATAGGGTACTTTTCAAGTCAAAGCAAAAATTTCATTCATGCAAATAGGAGAACAGCACCATATACCATCCTAAATTTAAGAATTTATTTACTGCTGTAAATTATAATTAATTAAAATAGTAGAAAAGACAAAATTATTCTATTATAATGGAATAAAACATGAAAAAGAAAAAAGTTAAACTGTATGCATCTGATAAGTAAACATTTTGAATATCACTAATCTGTTTACTCTTTGTTCCTACACTGCACAATTCTTTAAGGTAAGATTCTAAATTGTATCCAATAAAAAAATATTGTGGTCATGATCCCCTCAACATTTTCAAGGGGGGCTGATATCCATATGGAAGAGAACTTTACATTTCCATAAATATTTTCTATACTGAAATTGAAAATTTTCTATAATGAAATGCTGCGCAAAATCAACTGCGAATTTTTGGCAGAAAAACTCATATTACAGGTCTCTGGTTATGAAAAAGTGGATAAATACAGTTGATAAATTTAGAAAAAAATCCTCTACCAGGTGACGTAGCCAGAATCCATGTTTCATGGGTCCACGATACCGAAAAATCGACTGACGGCAAAATGTCTGTCTGTCCGTCAGGACAACGCAGGTGGCTAAACCAATCAGCCCAAATCTCCAAAATTGATATTCCTCAATCAATCTGGCTGATGTCAAGTTTCATTGAATTTGAAAGCGATATTTTAATTTTGGGAGGTACTTTACATGAAGACCCTGGGACGTATTTAAAAGACTGGCGCCATCGATTTTGATTAAATTTTGTTTGTGGATAGTCTGAAGGACATTTAAGATAATGGTGCAGGTCTCATGTTGATTAAAACCATTGATTTTTCGAAAATTGAAAACTTTCAAACATTTTTTGGTGTCTCCCTACAACTACAACTACAATTATAGATGAACAATTTGTTTTCTTAATGAAATGTGTTCATCAAAAACAGATTTTTAAATAAGATCACATTGAATGTTTTGAAAACACATGTATTTTTGAAGTAATTGGGCATCAAAGTTAGATGCCCGCTCGGAAAATCCTGCGCTTCTTGATAGTAGTTTTAGAGGAGTTTTGAAGCAGTTGGATGCTAAGAAAGTTAGAATGTGTATATTATTTTATATTTCTTTGTTAATTTCTTACATTGGAGCTTTTGTTATACGTTTAAAAATCTTAATTAATCTTTTAGAAATTATTAAAACCTATTTGAAATAAATATGAAATAAAGATTGCTGGCCATTATTCGTCCTCTCCCACATTCGTCCACACAGTTGGATGCTATGCAAGTTAGAATTTGTATATCATTTCATATTATTATTTTCTATATATTTATGTTATTTCATTTTAAATTGCATCCTTTAATTGAAATAGATGTGAAAATGAATAGATGAGCGGTCTTTGTTGGTTGTTGTTATCCACTGTTGTAACGCAGCCCACATAACAGAAGGCGATAATGATGGCTTCTTTTTGTTCGCGGTAATAAAAACTAATACTTTTATATATTTGAAGAATATTACAATACCATAGCGTTGAATAATAATTATAATTTTTTTATCCATTTGTTAGCTAGCACTATCAGTGTCGAATTATTTATTAACTTTTAATTATTTTTCTTTTTATATATTTATAACTTTTAATTATTCGCATTCTGCTTATTTTTTGCATCAATGTTCTACGATTTTAAATGAGTTTTACAAAAAATAATTCGGAAAGAAATTGTTCTATAAATACATAACCATTACGAATTGCGAGTAAGTAAATGCTATTTAGAACCATTAGTTTTAATTTTACTTAATTGATTTGATTTGATTTGATTTGATTTATTTACAGTCGCATCAACTACATAGAGTTATTAGCGACTACCTTAATAATACACAATCAGTACAAAATAACACAGTAATTTAGCATTTTACATATATGGTTATATATTGTTATACATTTCAATTTCCTTTACAAAGCAAATGAATTTAATGCACTGTTCTTTGTTATTGAGATCTTTAAGAGAACTTAGTTTGTACTTGTCTCTTGCACTTTCATATTCAGGGCAAACAAACAAATGTTCTACTGAAAGAGGGATCTTGCACACACTACAGTTATCAGCATCCGTCCTGTTCAATAAGTAGCCGTGTGAAAATTTTGTGTGTCCTATTCTACATCTTGTTAAGACTACCTGATCATTTCTGCAGAAACTGACCGTTGGATTATCATCTTCAAGTTTCCTAACTGATCTTAATTTGCAACCCTGTAAGTTGTTCCATTCTTTACTGTCGAGGTCAGCTAATTTGTTCTTGACTCTTTTGAGATATTCTTGATAGCTTACTGGTATATCACTTCTAACTTCGCTTCGCGCTGCTTCTTTAGCTTTTCTATCTGCCAATTCATTTTCTGCAATGCCAACGTGCGAGGGTATCCAACACAACGCTATTGCTTTACCCTCAGTGTTCAAATGGTTGATTTTTCTAACTATTTCTTCGACCAATACATTATCAATGGATAGATTCCTTATAGCAGATACAGCACTTTTAGAGTCTGTTATTATCATAAATCTTTTTTGATTGGCCCTTGTGATGTATTTAAGAGCCTCAACTATGGCATATAATTCGCTGGATATCACTGAGAAGTCATCCGGTAATTTTTTGGTGATCACCTCATATGAAGCTATTACTGCACAACCTACGTTGTTTAGAATCTTTGAGCCATCAGTATAAATTGTATTGTAACCATCACATTTTGCTAGTTCACTTCTTATTTGAGCAACAATTTTACGATGATTAGTATTCTGCTTGTTAGGGATATTCGCAAGTTCAATAACGTTGATGTCTCGTATTGTCCAGGGGGCATAGTCAGGTACAGTCGTAATCTTTAGGGATGGTAGTTTCTCTTGTATCTTCTTTAGTGTTTGAATTGCTCTTATTGCTAGGGGTCTCGGGAGCTTCTTTTTATAGCTAAATGTTCTATAATGTTTGTATGCATACTCAAACACTTTATTTATTGGATTCAGTTTGTTGGCTGCCACTTTAATCGTATATCCCATAATTAGGTTTCTTCTACGTTTTTCTAATGATAATAAATTTGCTTCACACAAAATGCTCTTTGTTGGGCTGGTCTTGAAAGAACCACACGTCAGTCTTGCTCCCGTATTATTGATAGGATCTAACATTCTCTTGATGTTCTTCTTGGCGGCATCATATAGTATACAGCCATAGTCCAATTTTGATCTAACGATTGCCTGATAAGTTCTTCTTATAATCGTATAGTCCGCTCCCCAGGACGTATGACTAATGACTTTGACAAGGCTCATTCTTTTGGTGCACTCATTCTTTAAATTCTTGATATGCGGAATCCATGTCATCTTTTCGTCTAAAATCATTCCTAAGATTTTAATTTCCTTACTCTGTACCAACTTATGCTGTCCTAATTTTAGTTCAATGTTTCTTCTATGAGATCGTTTCCTAGAGAAAACTATGAATGTGGATTTTGTCTTGGAAATCTTGAGCCCGGTTTTCCTTGAAAATTCCATGACTGCATCTAAGATGTTTTGAGCCTTTTCTTCTAATGTTGTAATATCTTTGCCAATTATGCTAATATTGCTATCATCCGCATACATATTGACGATGGCTGGAGGTTTAATATTGTTCTGAAGGTCATTAATAATAAGTAGAAATAAAGTAACACTAAGTACTGACCCCTGTGGGACGCCATTCATAACTTTATAGCTGTCCGACAGGATTCCATTTATTCTAATCATGATAAAACGTTCTTTAAGGAAATTGTAGATGAACTTGCTAATGTTGCCTTTAATCTTGGCCGACGTTATTAAATTCACTACCCGTCTTCTCCACACCATCTCGTAGGCTTTTTCAATGTCTAAGCTTACAACTAGGGTGTTCATATTATTAGCAAACCCGTTGTATATGCTGTTTTCTATTGATGCTAGATAGTCCATTGTTGAACGATTTTTCCGGAACCCGCTTTGATATGGAGAAATCAATTGGTGATTTTCCAAGTACCACCTCAATCTCTGATTCACTATTTTTTCTAGCAGTTTACAAAGGCAACATGTTAATGCAATAGGCCTATAGCTACTTATCAGTGATTTATCTTTCCCTGGTTTCTGGATCGGCACAATAATAGCTTCAGACCACTTTTTAGGGAATACATTGTGAATATAGATCGTATTAAATATATGCAACAGGTACTTTATGGCCGATGGAGGCATCTTTTTGATGAATATGTTGGGGATTCCATCAGGGCCTGCACTGGTGTTTTTAAGTTTATGTATTGCTTCATGCAGTTCTCTTGGTGTGAAGGGTGCGTTTAGATGTTGAATATCATTATCTACTGTGCTTCCTTCTTCAAGATCGGGTTTAATTTTCTCAATCTCTTCTTTGTATTTAATGAAAGCATTATCATAATTCTGATCACTAGAGTTTGATGAAAATAAAGCCCCAAAGCTGTTTGCAATATCCAAAGGATCATGTAAGTTGGTGCCGTCGGAATTTTTTACTTAATTGTGATTGCTTTAATCTAATTTTGCTTTAATCTTTAATTTAATTTTACTTAATTGTGATTGCTTAATCCCTGCGGTCAGTAGTTATTTTATGCATTAGTAACACTTTAAAAATTATAAAAAATACAGAATAATTAATTACAATATTTCAAATTAACTTTCCAAACACAGTAAATTAAGAAATTCGTTATACAGTAAAACTTGCTCAATGCAGAATGAGCATAATGCGAAATTCTACCTAATGTGAACATGAATCGTGTTCTGCTAAACATAAGTTCTTCTATATTACATTGTTTAAAGCGGAATCTTGTCTAATACAGAACAAAATACTGGTCCCTTGAGGTTCCGCATTGAGCAAGCTTTACTGTACAATATTTAGGGAAGAGGCTTTCCTGGTCTGAGAACCCCATGAATAATTCAACATATAACCATTCATATTTATCAGTAGTAATAATTATTCAAGTTAAAATTAAATGAAAATGCCTAGAAACATATAAGGCGGTTCCTCCTCCTTGTTTTAGGCAGTGCATGTAAATGCTTTCAATGCTTTCCTCTAAATATATTTTGTGAACATGTAACATAAAAGATATGAATTACATGTCATGAAATGGAGCATGTTGGTTCTCACCGTCAACTTTATAGCCTTCTCTGGAGCAACTCCCATGAGTTGAGGCACTAATCCTCTGTACAAGCCAAAAAATCCTTCATGACGAATGACTTTCTTGCAGCAATCCCAGCTATTACGGTACATAAGCTCACCCACAATTGAGCCTGTCCTTTGGTTCTGCATTCGAGTCTTCACCAAATCAATTGGATATACAGCAGTAGCTCCAACAGCTAAATTGCAAACACAATGCTTATGTCAAATGATAGATTAAATTAATTATTCACCATTTCAACCGCACTTATACAATTGATGTTAAATAGTATATAGGGCAATAATGTTTGTAAAAATTAGACTCCATACCACAACAATCCATTAGGTTTTTTACATGTCAAATCTGTGAATAGGGAGAAACTATGCATGTCTTCAAAACCAAAAGGAAAATATTGAAGGAATTGAATAAAAGCTATGTAACTTATTACTCTACCATTCCAAAAAATTGTTTTATATATCTTTATAACATTAGCTTTGACATAATTTCTATATAATGAATACCATCCTTTATGAAACAATTTTCATTTTACAAATTTCTCGAAGATAATTTCACTAAATAACTGTGGGATAATGATATTGCACAGAAATTTTATCAACAACTGTATCAAAACTTTATGAAAGTGCAAATGATCAGAGAACAGAAAGAACTTTGTTACTTTGATCTTAGCTAAAAGGTTGTAAAGCAATTGATGGAAACTAACTACAAAATTGGTGGAAATTAAATACAGTAATTTCTCAGTTCTCTAATTACATGCTACTTACCACCACCAATTGAGCCAAGGATGAATCTATAAGCACTTTCTAGCACCTGTATAAGCACACCTCTTTCCTCAGGACTCTAAAAATTAAAAAAAATCTTCATTAGCACTGTGCAACATTTAAATTAATTTTATTCCGAAACAGATCAAGTCCTGTAATTTGCGAAAAGACATAAATGTTAACTAGGCTCAGCTCATATCTTCAGAACTATCCTGAGAAATGAAAGCAAGTTTCTAAATACAAGCACGTCTTTTACATTGCAGTGCTACTCACCCTCTTCCAAAGTTTGAGATTTCCACATTGATCTATAATCTATACAAACTAAAAGTAACTTTAAAAAAAAATTATAATACTTACAGAAACAGCCTTGATTTTGAGCATTTGAGTAATATTTTTGAAGTACTGTTCAGGAGTAATTGACTGCAAGTCATTATAAACAATCTTCCTATAAGGGAATAGAGTATATATATCAGTAACTTTTATTAACTCACCATAGGTACTGGTCAACACATTCAAGAATAAAAATAAATGAACAAAACAACTCTTATAATTAAAGAAGCAAAATTCATGTTCAAATAGGTTTCAATACAGCAGCGCGATAATACAACAAAAGCAGAAGGGGGAGAAAGAGAAATGAAGAGAGAAAGAGAGATATAATCACCCCAACCACTGTTGATGCTCTTCCCCTGTCTTCATCCGTAAAAAACTGATATCCAAGGGGCAAGCAAGAAAGAAAAGGGATCGAACTTTGTTAGTTTTGTTATGAAAGACATGTTACTTTACAAAAGTTCAATTAAATAAAATAATGAAGCAGAAAAATTTAACCTTTCGGTATATTTACCAGTTGTTGAGACAACCAATTTTAGCATGAATTTTTCTTTACAAAAAATAAAAAAATAATTTCAAATCGCAAGATAAAAAAATTGTAATGCAAGCACAATTAATACATACTCCCTGGGCTGAAAACTGCAATTTCACACAGAATGCGTCTTTTCCCCAGATTTCAATGGCCACATTTATTGTACGCAAACATGTTAAAGCAAGACACATTGAAGAATGATTGCAATTTGCAAAAAGGCAAAGAGAAAGTAACTTACCCAGTTTGATGAAGAAGATCACAAAGTAGAAAAAGAATGTCCACTTCAAGAGGAGTGATTTGAGACATCATTTGAGCAGATTGTAGAAACTGTTCTGTAACGAAAGTTGAAAGACAAGTATTACAAGCAAGTGGGAAACTACTTATAGCCTGGGAAACCAATTTAAAATGATATAATTTTAAACAATGTTAATTACACTATTTTAAGGATTATTTAAAAATAAGAGAACATATTAATCACATCCAGAATCCTTTTCATTAGGCATTTCAACTATAAAAAGAAGAATTCTTTACCACAAACCATCAAGAACATTTTTTGTAGGAACTAAGTGTACAAATTCTATTGTGGAGTGGAGTACATAACCGAAAATTTTTTTTTTTTTGGGGTGTGTTTTCTGTAAAGACCTATAAAGGTATTAAGGACACATGAATACCGAGTTTTTCAGCCAACTGAGAGTTGCTAATTACTTTAGTGAGTTAGTTGGTTTCTTACTTTTTCTAGTAAAAAGTATAAACATTTTTTGGCTTTTGTTTCAGAAATTGGAGTGGGGAGGTTAGTATCAACACAAGTTTTTTATGGAACATGTCAACTCATGCTGAATGTACTGATCTAAAATCCTGCACTTCATTCCCAGTTGAGAGAAATCATTCTTTTTTAACCATTCAAGCCATATAACTACTAGTAAAGAAGAAGCCACAAGCAGCAGGAGTCAATTGCAAAATGTTATAATTGAATATAACTAACAATTGTAATGTTTGAATGACTAATATTGCACATCACATTTTCATATAAGGAAGGACTTATATTGGAAGTTACTCAGAGAACCCAATGAGCTAAATTCTGGGATAAATTTTTGAAGGGTTTTAAGTTCATGTTATAAAACTATTTATTTCCACAAATATTTTTAATTCTTAATTAAAATGGCATATAGAATGAACAGATTCATTTCAAAACTTTCAAGGACTATGAACATCTCAATCTCTCAGTATATTGCCACTGTATCTACGTGTTTGCAAGAATGAATTTATCTTTTAGAAGATTGTCTTTTTGTCGTCATATATACATATACACAAATTTCACAAGTTTCTAATGACTAAGGTTTAAAGAGTTACAAGATGTACCCCTCATCAAACTATTTCAACAACAAGTTTTATAAAAATTAGGTTGAGAAAAGTTACAACTCTCGAGCAGAATAATATGGGTCTTTGCTATAAGGAAAAAGGCAACTGTGGTTGCAATCACTATAGACAATTTTATCAACTAATATGCAGCAAGCTTTCAAAATTTGAAATATAATTATAATAAATCTATTGTATCACTATTGAGTTATTATTGTTTATTGAAGTTATAATTTAATTCTCAATTTCCTGCTTTCACCGCAAACCTTTGAACCACATCATGATGTAAACAAAATTTGTATATTCTATCAAGTATATCATTGACAAAACATATTTTTATACAGTACCTTTAGTAACTTCCACATTCCGATGTCCAACAGTTGCATTGAGATAAATTCTTTTGATAAGTTCCATGTTGTTGAGAAGAGAAATGAAGGCCATAAAGTATGGGAAACTTACTCTATGTCCACCTTGTTGTCCACCTCTTGCTGCCTACAAACAAAAAACAACCTTACACTTGATCACTGACACTACTGCAATTGTGCAGCATGACATTTGTAGTTTTTATAAGACTAAGGAAGAATATAAGGTGGTATATAGAGCAAAGTTGTTGAGTAAAAATGATTCAAGTGTGATTTTTGTCGAATTCACTTAAGTTTGGTAAATTTTAAAAGTTTAAACGTTTTTTGGCATATTCCAAGAAAAACAATATTGAAGATAAAGATTTCTCTTCTAAATGAAATGTGTTCTTAAAAAGTGGCGGCAGATCTTTTAGATGAGGCCATGTTCAATTTTTTGAAAAGTTTTTTTTTTTTTTTTTTGCGTAAGTTTCTTTGCAACATAGGCAATTTCAAAAGAAAGCAAAAATTCTCAAAATCGGCTATCATATTTTCTTTAAAATTTTGATTCTGATAGAGCTGAAGGGAATGAATAACATGACATTAACATAATTTTGATTTATCCTGATGATTTTTAAAAAATCACGTGTATAAAAAACAAAAACAAAAACACATTGTTAATATTTGGTCGTTTTGTAGACATTATTGCATTTGTGAGTACACATGCTTCAAATGATTTCTGATAAAGTTTCTGAAAAAGTTTTTACGAAAATTAGCTTAAATTTTCAAATTTTCCGAAACGCTCGAACAACATTTTCTCAAGAACAGCTCCAAATTTTTCAATGACAATTTGCTTGCAGAACCCTGTTTTACTCTTCTATAATATTCTTACAGTCATAAATGTATTATATTGTTAGGAGACTGAAAAGTTGGGGAAATGTAAAGAAAAAATGTCTTAGATGTCGATCTAAGTAGCAGTTGCGAAGAGGGTGGAGCAATACAGAAAAACTGTTGAAAACTGTGTGGGCTGTACTATGGGGATGAGTGTTTTCTGGACCAGTTTTCTTAAATCCTGAAATCTCTACCCTAAGTCACACAATTTGAATTATAAATGCAGATGGAAACGATCGTTTTTGGCTAAAGAAATTTCCGAAAACATTAGCTCCTATGCAGTAAACACTATACGCATGGGAAACAAATTTTAAGATTTTGTTTACCTAAACCAAATCCCTCTTAGTCAGGGAATTGACTTAATGCAGAAGTTCAAAAATAAGTTATTCAATAGTACTTTAAAAAAAATTAAATTCACTGCTTCGGCAGCCATCAAAGTAGTTTTTTTTATTATATACTTTGGTTATTATTAAAACAATCTAATTATCATAATCATTAGACGTAATTGTTTAAGCTCAGTTGACTGGTAATTATCAGCAAACTTCGCTCAATGAATTGTAACGTCTGGTTGTGTGGAGATGACCATTTCGATTATCCTGCATTTATGGTCACACTACCTGTCAAAATCGTGAAGAACCCCCTTTTGCAGCGCTGAACGCTGCGAGACGTGCAGGAAGAGATGTTCTGGATGGAACTGACAGGGATATGGAGCCTTACCGACTCGAGTGCCGTGGCCAGCTGCGCTAGATTCCTCGGCTGCGGATCCACGGCGCGAACAGCCCGATAGAGATGAACCCACAGATTATCGATTGGATTTAAATCTGGGGAGTATGGTACCCAGGGGAGTACTGTACACCGTTCCTGGTGCTCTTCGAACTACACATGTACACCGCGAGCCGTGTGACACGTTGCATTGTCCTGCTGGTAGATGCGTGCATTGCTGACAAAATATCTGCATATGGGGGTGGACATGAATCTCGAGAATGGTTGTAAACTTCTGTTGATCCACTGTGCCTTCCAAAATGACGAGATAACTCGGAGACTGTCATGAAAACATTCCCAACACCACCACGCTCCCTCCTCCGGCCTCAACCCGTCCGGCGATTGTTGCAGGGTGTTCGCGATCGGACGTTTCACGCCGTAGACGTCAACGACCATCCGTCCGTCCGATAGAGCAGAAACTCCATGCGATGGAAGTCCAGCTGCGGTAATGACGAGCAAATTCCAGCCTTCGTCGCCAATGAACAATCAGGGTGGGCGGGTGTATCAGGCACTTGCTGCGGAGGCCCATACGCACAAACGTTCGCTCAACGCTTGTTGTGAGGAGACACCGTTGAAACCCCTTGGTTCATCTTGGCGTCTATCCGCCTGTAGATATCTCCGCAGCCGGCGTTTTCCCCTGTCGCCTATGACTCGTGGTGCGCAACATAGCAGTTTCGGGAATGTTCCCACCCTTGGACCGAAAGCCAATCATCATGCAGTTTTGGACGTCCCATAAATCGCTACGTGTTTGCACAGCGACAACTGCTGCAGAATGTTCTGCATCCATTCGATAAGCTTTATATGTCTACTGTTAGTGCTGCCACCTGCAGTCTGTGAGTGGTTATTGCAAGTTTACGTCAAACACAGGCGGTGGACACATTGAAAGGGCTGAATATACTCCATTACGGAACTACACTAACTTTTTAAATAATTGGACAATTTAGTCGATGGATGGAAACCCACGAACATTTTACCGACTTCAGAAAAATGCTACAGATCTTGCTGACATGCGGGTATTACAACTACACAGTTAGTTTCTAATGACACCCAAGAATTAATCCAAGGGGTAAATTGTATGCGATTTTGGACGAAGGTTCTTGCACTAAAAATCTACATATCGTATTTCGACATTTTGGTTTTAAAATTAGTTGATGTCGCGTGAAGTTTAGTACATCTGCATCCGAAACTAGTTTCGAAAATCAAGTACAAACACAAACTGCCTCGTATGGTCTCGTACTGCCTCGTATGGTATTTAAAATTCTTACTTCAGTGCAGCATACGTTTTCTAAATCCACCGACTTTTTTCTGTAATTGCATTTGCACCGTGCACCGTTTCCTTCGAATCTGTTTCTCATTACATTTGCGTCACTGATTTCCTCGCGCTCGGTCTCTTATTCATAATAGCGAGTTTGTGCCACCTCGAACGTAAAGCACTATCGATATTCTGCGCATGCGCAGTTTTAAATTTCGCACCACTTTAGTGCATCTGAGCATGCGCAGAAGATCGTAGTGCTTTACATTCGTGGTGGCACAAACTCCCTAATGATTAAGGATCTCAAGGTATCGACCGCAAAATTTATTTAAAATATAATTTAATATTAAATATTAGCCATACGCGTGTTTCGGGAATAATTTTCATAAACATAGTCGCCATTCAAATTTAGGCACTTATCATACTCATGAATGAGCTTGGCAATTCCTTCCTCATAAAATTCTGCCGATTCTTCAAAAAGTTTGTCACTTGTTCCTGCAGCTGTGCATCGTCGTCACAATGCTGCGCTGCCAGCCACTTTTTCATAGTTGGAAGTAAGTGGTAGCCGCTTGGTGTAAGGTCCTGACTGTACTGCGGATAAAGAAAACTCCCACTTCAAAAATTCTTGAATTTCACGTGTGCGGTTTGTCGTGTGCAGTCGGGCGTTGTCATGATACAGCAAAATCTTCGTGCTGAACTTGGCTGTTTTCAGCCCCACGCTTGGTTTGAATTGCTCATTTAAGGTTTTGCAAATTTTGGAAATACCTTTCTGAGTTTATCATCGGGCCTCGTTCCCGGAAGTCCACAAAAAACATCTTTCCTATCCCAAAACACGGTCGCCATAACCTTCCTTGCCGACATCATTTGCAAGCTTATTTTATTTTGGTTTTGGGGGGAATTTGTGTGCCCTCACTCCTTTGACTGCCATTTTGTCTCACACTTCACATGTTTAACCTATGTTTCATCACCAGTTACGATGCGATCAAGTAGTGAGTCACCATCTTTATCGTGAGAACGTTAACGCTGCAGCCATACACTGATTTTTGTGGGTTTCTGTCAAGATTTTTGGAACCCATCTTGCACAAAACTTGAGGTAACCGAGCTTAACAGTAATGATTTCGTGCCACAAACGTCGAGAAATTTGTGGAAAACTAAGCGAGAGCTCCGTTATTATGAATCTTCGGTTTTCTCGGACTTATCCATCGACTTTTTCAACAAGTGAGGCAGTCACTCTGCTGGGTTTTCCACTTTGCACTTCATCGTGAACATTTGTTCGGCCATTTTTAAATCGAATGCATCATTGACACACTCCACCTTCAGTAATAATGTTGTCCCCATTCAATACACAAAGCTTCAGATAGATTTCAATGGGTTTATAGTTTTTACAGACAAAAACCCTATTACTGGACGTACTTCACAGTTCCCGGCATTTTCAATTAAGGCAGACACTTCAATTTGTCACTGTAACTCGACGGGACACAACACGAACCTTTCACTAGCACGGCTAGATTCCGACCAATGCCGACTGAGCGGCGTAACGCCCAGACACGAAAATGGTCGCCGTAGCCCCTCCTCTTGCAGGTACAGACGAAAACGTAATCTACTTTCTGGAGAGCCCTCGTATCATGGATAAAACACGCGGAGCTTAACTCGGCGCCATCTTGTTTCTGTACAGTACTGTGAAGACTTATTCAGTCACAGAACTGTACGAATGCCGGAGCAATATCCTAACAAATAGGCGAGATCATTCCTTCCTCTTCCTTGTCCTATCATCACCCCTTACTTACTTATACCCCCTCCTACACTACCACCTATGTTGGGAGACCAGTCTAGAGCACAGAACTTGTTCCGTCTGGGGAGGTCTGTCCCGCTGGCGGGCGATACCTCGAAAAGGAAAACCCCGCCTGCAGCGACGAGTAGGCCGGCGCCGGATTTTGCCATCCAGCAGGGGAAGATCACCGCCACCACTCGCGATTAGAAACTTGCACTACACTTGCTGCACTAATGACAGTTGACAAGTGATGCGCTCCGAAACCCCCAATCGGCGCAGCTCTTTGCGACTTCACGTGTCACAACTACGAGCTGAAATCTCAATCTCCCAAATACGAAATGCAGGGAGCCCGGTATGGTCGCCCTAATTGTCTTCGTTTGGTTGTTGTTTGAACTTGTAAACATGAAGAGTCAATTGTGTGTTTCGGCCCCCTTTAAGGGAAAAAATCTATCAATTAATTACTTAATTTTTTTTTTCAGCAACACAGCTCACCGAAAAATGGGGCTTATATCATTCTTTTATAAACGTACTTTGCTCTATTACAGAAAAGTTAAAGGAAATAATGGAGTTGTTTTTGACAAAATGTTTTTTTAATTGCCTGTATTTCATTCAAAATTACGCGAAAATTAGATTTTTCGAAAAATTGTTTATGACCTCATTTAACAATCTGTGTTAGAAGAACAGATTCCGGAAGAAAAACATCAATCTTCAGTGTACACTCGGAACAGTGCAGCGTAGTGAGCCGAGCCGAACCGAATGCCTAATTCGGGGGCTTTGACGCCAATTTGTCAGGACTGCCACATTCTGGAACGGTTAGTTTTCAAGACCGACCAGCATTTTCAAATTTACGGAAATTTGAAATGCCTCTTGTCCAATAGGACTGGTACATTCTGATTATTTTACCCAACAACAGATACTACCATATAGTTAATACAAACATATAATAATTACTCATTACATATTAATAAAAATATTTATTTACATACTCATGTTTCGATATTTTTAGTATTATCACAAATAAAACTGATTTATGAGAATAAGAAAAGCCACAAACATCATTAGAGAAATAATTGTATTTTCGAAGACAGATAAATTAAGGAATGATTACAATCGATCTCTACTTAGTTAATTTTGATCAATACACTTATTACTGGCGCAAAAGCATTAAATAAACAATATTATTTGAAATGCATAAGATTTTTTAAAACTGTTTTGAGGTATGATGCTTTTTTATGATAGTTCTTAAACAGCGTTCTTTCTTGAAAGCTATTGCTTTTGATTTGAGTACGTAAATAAAGAGTATTTTTCGCCCTACCAAGAAAAAAAACAAATTACCTTATACTATAATTAACATTATCTTCGTCATAACGAGAATGCATTTAAAATACCACAGGGCTTTTAATCTGAACACTTATTTATATAAAAGTAATATTTCTGTGAGTGATAACCTTTATTTAAACAATTAAAAATGTTTAAATCTAAAAAATCATCTGCTATTCATGCTGATGGTTTTCCTTTCTATGTTTAACAATAAATAATGTGTATGATACACAAAATGGTTTCACTCCGCTGCAAGTGTTTTGCAAATTACATATCAAATTCTGACACGTGAAGATCTTACTGAAATCTCGCACAATTGCCACTAGATTATGCGGAATAATCCCAAACTAAAATAATATGTTTTTAATGATTCAAAGTCACTATGACTGCGTTGCAGAAAATCTCATTGTCGCGAGAGGGTTTTGCCTCCTAAAACGTGTTCCTGTAGGAACGAGATTCATCCACTGTTTCAACGTCAAAGCCCTAGAATACAAATTTTTCGGGCGAAAAATCGCCCCTTCCGTTGTAGCAGTACAATAAGTACTTTCTTTTTACTACGTAAGCAAGAAGTAGGGTCATTTTCACTCCTTGTATGCCCTACAAGTTTCCAATTTTTATTCTGAGACTCACTCTAATTACTCCACTGTTTAATAATGATACAAATTCATAAATCAGCAAAAAAATCTTCAATGACATCATCTTACCCCAACTAGATTTGCCTTGACTTCTTTGGTCAAGAGATGGCTCTTGATGCTGACCATGATGTCTTGGAAGTCCACGGCTGAAATAAATCCTGTGCCATTTTTGTCGTATCTTCTAAATGCTTCAATTGCATACTCTTCATGAAAATCCTAAATAAACAACATTTTATAAATTTATCTACACGCAAGAATGTACTTTGCATTTCTAGATCATCCATACTTACATGAAGAAATTGACTGAACTCTGAGTAACTAATAAGTCGTTTCTTATCTTTTCCAAAATATAACTGTACAAAACCTCCATCAAAATTAAATGGAATTTTTTGATGTAAAACTGTTTTTTTCATCACCTCAACGAACTCATCTGCAAAGAATGCGGAAGTTAATTATTTAATATTATACCAGGAAAATGAAATGATATGAACCGAGCTTACCAAAAGTAACCATTCCATTTCCATTGGTATCAAACAACTGAAAAGCTGTTTTGTATAATGCATCTGGCATGCACAATAAACCTTCAAATGCCACAAACTCTTCAAAGGAAATAAGTCTGAAAGAGAGACAAATTTAATTCAGCTGGGTACAAAAATAGCAAATAAAATGTTTAAAATTTTAATAATGAACTAGAACATACCCATCTTTGGTAGTATCAACAATTCCTGCTAATAAATTAACTGAGTCGGTGTTGCAATCTTCTGAGAAGAGTCCTAAATACCGCTGAAGGAAGTCTAATGCAGTCATATACTTCTCACCCTTCTCTTCTTTTGAGGCATACTGCAATTACCATCATTATTGTATTTTTTGTATTATTTTCATAGATAATTTAATAATTAGATTTTCACATGCATATTTACTTACTTTTCGAAATATTTCTCTGAGTTTTTCTGTGTCAGCTCTTTTAATGTAACCATCACCCTGAAACAACAAAACATACAAAAATTAGGAATAATTTTCTAAAAATACGTCTTACCAAATAATAGTCAACACAAATATGTTTTTGAACAACTATGTACTTCATAGATCAACTACCATAAGTAACATTTTCTTCAATTAAAAGGTTTTTTTATTGCAAATGACAAAACAGTTTCGATGATAAAAGTACAGTAACCATAGGGCTCATGAAAATCCGTTTATAAAATATGTAAGAAATGTAGGTGGTATGTAAAATTAGATACATAAAGAGCTTTTTAAGCCTTCCTGTAAAATTTAACTTTTGGGATGACTGGTTGACCTCTGAAATACATAATTGACATTACAAAATAAAAATATTTCTAGCTGCTTCATTGATAAAAATATTGAAGTTCACATTAGGTATATAACAAAGTTCAGATTTTCACACAATGAAGACGAATTGACGATAGTAGTGGGAGAAGAATATTCAAGGAATTGAAGTTTAAAAGATGCAGGAGGGGGTGAAAAATGACAAGCAGGAAGAGAAAAAGGGCAATTAGGAAAGAAAGTAGTAAAGCAAAAAAGAAGGGAAAAGAGATGAAGGAGGTGTGGAAGGTGAAGGATAGGTAGTAGGGGATGAAGGGGTAGAAGGGGATGGAGGGGTTGGAGGGCGAGAACGTCTAGAAGGAAAATAAGGGTGAGAAATAGGGAAACGAAAAAAAAACAACCTATTCTTAGAAAGTTGGTGCGGCATTCATTGAATAATTATCATAATATTAATTTTATTTATTTAATAATATAATTATGTAACAACTATACATGTATATTCTATATGTATACACGGATCAGTGGGTGGTTGTCTGCTATAGTCGAATAAATTCTAATTTGGATCGTGTGGAATTAAAATAATTTAGCCCACACTGCCGCCACAGTTCGGACGTACACTCATATGAAACTTCGCTAAATGGTTTTGTTCTTAAGGTGCTACGCTGACCACATGTTTTATTGCATCATTTAACGCCACAGAAAGCAAAAACTACTCCCGGATGGAGGTATTTACTCGTCATAGATATTCGAAGTCTCGCCGTTTTATCAAGATAACAAAAAAAACAATTCTACAAGAGTGACAACAGAGGTTCATGATGCAATCTGACAGATAACCGGTAGTATCAACGTTTGCACATTTGGCAATTCATCTTCAGAATTTGCGATGAATCATTCACAATTTTGACACTTCACACCAAAAAAATCTTGTTAATATGATAACATTAACCACTGACGTGCTTAAGGATTCACACGGCAAACAACAATTGGAAATGGAAAGTCCTGATCGTGATCCCAAACACACCCACTTAATACAGAATGAAGTTGTCTAATTGATTTTTTGACGGGGAAGAAGGAGAGTTTTCTTATATGCCAAAAATATTGAAGTGATTCTAATGTCAGTTAATGCGATGTACAACTGAACATAATTGTTTTTCTTCTCTTGTGCTAGAATTTTCATCATAGATCTTCTGTTCAAGAGGGTATATATTGTCAGCATTCTTCAAATTAAAAATTGAATTCGTTACTATTTAAAATAAGTAATCATAATAAATGATAATAGAAGCGGCACGTGACTAGAAATGAGGTTTCGCAGCAATTACAATTCCACACGGTTTGAAAAAAAAAAGCTTAATTAGTTTGCTTATTTCCTTATTGACGGAAAACGAAACACAAAATGCTTTTTTTGCAACGCAAGGCATCAAGCACCTTTCTGTTGAAATCAGTTGCAGCTCCTTCGGTTAGCTACGCAGTACCTATTCTGATGAACATGGTTTACTTTATTGTATGATAGTGATATCCTCGAATATTAAAAGACAAACCTCTAGTATTTTTTAAACAATATTTTCATTGGTTTCATTGCTCTAAAAAAACACAAAGTCTCGCGAAAGAATGTTCCCGCAACATCAGGTAGTCTGAGACAAAGAAAGGAAGAACATGCACATTAAGAAGTGACAAACTGCAAAACAGTAATGAAAAACAACGGAAAGGACTCAAAACGAGCCTTCTATATGATCGACTATCACCGTGGAAATGAGAAAGCCTAATGAATCAACTTGTTTTTTCTCGAATATGTTTTCCAGTTAGTCACGTCTTAATATTCATGTTTTTTCTTTATCTCAGACTACCCGATGATGCGGCCACGTTCTGTTACGAACCATTATGTTTTTTTTATTGTAATGAAACCAATGCAAACAATTTTGTTTAAAAAAATACTAGAGGTTTTACTGCCTTTAGATATTTGAGAATACGGCTGTCATACAAAAAAATATAGTATCATGTAGAAATCCTTCATTGGTTTTTAATTATGGTTAACTTCAATCAGTTCACACAAAATCTTCAGGTATAATATGTAAAGGACAGTTGAATGGGTGAAAACCAGAACTGGGTAAGTGACATTTTATAAATTCTGAGAAAACCGTGTTTATTTTAGGCTTTATTTCAGTGGCAATGAATATTCGTGGTTTTAATAAACAATTGAAATGTCGTGGTTTTAATGATGAAACAAAAGCACGACTTCACGGTAATACTGACTTAAATAAAGAGATTTCTCTGAATTTATAAAATGTCACTTATACCCTTCTGGTTTTCACCCATTCAGTTTTTTTTGAGAGGGGGACTTTATACGAAACCGTCGACACAAAACTTTGTAAGAATACTACCGCTGGATAAGAAATTACACTGCAGTTCTACGATCAGGAGATAAAAGACGCAAAAATATAAATTAGAGGACGACACACTAAGCAGATTGTTGCAACATTGTAATCACGCATAACTCGAAAATGACGCTTCGTACGCCCTTAACCAGGTTTTCGTGTCCCTGGCACGTGAGTTTTGTCGGACGAGGGAAGATTTCAAACTTAACCACAATCCGGGGCTACAGCTGGCAATCAATGCAAGCGCACAGATGACAGAACTTAGGCGAATATCCAGCCCTTGCACATGTGTGAGATGATCTTAAACCCATGCACTTCATTATGCCGCTAAGGAAGATATTCATATTGTCCGTCAGCAACGGACTGGCAAGCATTGCTTTCAGACAGCCACAAGTTTCACCACAAAAGGGTATCAAATATCGTGAATCTTTGTCAGTCAAAGGGACAGACCCTCTCCAGTATGCTTTAATTTCATACCAGGAGGCATTTGACTCGCCTCAGAGTGGGCACCTTGGCCACTTCGGCTCTACCACTACCACGAAGCATTAGTGCAACACCAGGCTACCAATGCAAAACGCAGGCACGCTGCTCTCCAGAGGAACGTCTCCTCAATTAAGCCTGGGTTCTGTCAGCTCGGGCTAACAGTTTTGTAGATTGACACCGGAGTCGATTTCTGCCGCACTCAAAATACGCCATGGAAACAAAACCCTGCTCAATTATCCGCGAGTATTGGGCACTGCCCGACGAAGCCAAGAACTGGGGGCTAACAGAGTCGAGACCCGTCTTTTCACTGAGCCCAGCTATAAACGATACAAGTACCGCTGGAAACCGAGGCAGTCGAACGGAGTGATTTCAATTGTCCCGTTGAAGGTATATAGGTGGGTTTGTAGCCGAGCCCATATTCCCAATCCTGTCTCACAGTCGACGGGTAGCTTCCCAACGGTGGGTCACACGGGCAAGCCCGAGCGACCAAGAGCTTCCAGTTAGCACTTCCTACTCGCTGCGCCAAGCGGCGCAGAGAAACTGAGGGTCCAGGTGGACGTTTCCGAACTCCAACAAAACCTTAGCCTCCGCCACTGGTGGTTCCCTCCCAGCGAGGACCAAACAATATTAGTGAAAGCTCGATTTACAGTATATATGAAAAAAGTCTTTAAAAGAGGATGAGAGCTGCAGCGCCGTAAGCACTTTAAAGCGAGCCGTCTCTGTACGTTTAGAAGATAAGCAACCCTTCCATTTGCAGTTCCTCCTCCTATCAACTTCCCATCCGCTTCATCTCCCGATTATCTTTCCTCCTTTCTCCCGCCTTCCTACCCTGCCTCTGCCCTCCCCCACAAAGACATCCGATCCCTTCCGCGATAGCTCTGCAGCAGAACAGCGGTGTGGGAAGGGGGGCCCGGGTTCTCGCCCCGTGCAGCGGCGCCCCCAGCGGCGATCGGCGTCGCTGCGAGTCGTCTGACCACACCTCCCATAAATCCTGCAGGCGGTGGCGCGGCGCGGCGCGGCGCGGCGCGGGGGCACAGGCGGGGGCAGAGGCGGGGGCGGGGGGCGGGATCGATGCGCCGCGCTGCCCCACCCCGCCCCCGTGGTGGAAGGCGCCGTGGCGTCGATCCGGCCGGCGGTGGCGGTGGCGGTGGCGGCGGTGGCGGCGGCGGCGGCGGCGGCGGCGGCGGCGGCGTCGTCACGTGCGTCCGCGGCGCAGCTGAGCCACACGCGTTGGCGACCCGCCCGGCCTCGCTACGACGCGACGTAACGCTCGATACCCCAGTCAAAACACTTGTCAACGGCCCAAGGGAGCCCCGAAGTGACGGCGGAGCGCAACCTAATGCCCTGCAAGGTAGCGCTAACGATGTTATTAACGAGACGAGCAAAACTCACACGCAGCTGGAACACTCCACTCAATTGTTCAACCCGACAAGCTGCGGAAGACAACACGTTTACAAATAAATTTATTCATGAATTTTTTTAAATAATCCAAGTTGCTTCCATTGGTCTTGCCAAATACTAATACAAAATCTCCTGTCTCTTCAACATGCTTCTCTCTCTTGAATAGAATGATGATACATGGGTAAATAATATTTTTCTGTGGCTTTTTCAATTAAATGATGGGAATGATAATTCAGGTTTAAATGTTTAGATTTGAACTGAGGAGAAGAAACAAAATCAGAGTTTCTGATACAACCAGTAGCCAAAGATAATTTTATATATGTAATACTATATATTTTTTTTATTGAAACACTTGAAAGAAAGGCCCAATACTTTTCATTTGTTAGAAATACACAACGTTTATCCATCAGTTTCCTCCGACTTTTTAATCTTGTCACATTAATGAACTATAAAAACCACAATAAATTAAGAAAATTAATTAAATCGATTATATGCAAAAACAAACAAACAAACAAACAAATACACTGATCGAACTTCAAATTGATCCTATTAAATTTTGTATTTTAAATGAAACCGAACATTTTAAAATAATTTTCGCTATCCGAAGCACATACTTCATCCTCCTTATAATAAAAACTTATAATAAAAATTACTCTAATAGATTCACAATTTTTAATTCAAACAAATCATTTTTTAACGCATTAAAGTAAGCACAACAATAAGTTTCCATGTGCCTATTCATTTTCAGTGTGCTTTCTTCCTTCATATCTCTGGTTTTATTAACAAAATTGTAAAATAAAGAAGCTGAAAAAACAATTGAACAAAAAGTACAATTTTAAAGTGACTTTTTTCAATGAAAATTAAGCTTCTGCACATCAATCTAGAGGGGAAAAAAAGAAAATTGCAGAACCTCTGGATGGGTTGGGTCGAGCGAGTGGACTTTGTATGGAATATAGTAATTTCGACCCTTCCTAAACAAGCAGATACATACGATAAGTTCGTTATTCTACAGAAACCTGATTAAGCATGCACTGTATAAATTGAATAATAAATTTAGTAATAATAAATTATGTAAGTAATAATGAATTAGCTTTGCTTGCTCTAACAACCTCCAAGAACCCAATTGAGTCCCCAAGTTCAAATAGAACTTTGTCGGCTTACAATGAAAAAAAGATTGGTAAAAAACAATCTCATATGACGTAATTTTCAACGAGTCGGCACAACAGAAATTCAGACGAATTAACCCGATAAGAGTAAAGTCACAAAATGCCTTTGGAGTTTGCTATACGCAACGGACATCGAAATACCGAAACCAATGGATGTCGAAACCTCAGCAACGGTGGCAATACATCAGCACCCCCCCCCAAAAAAAAACACGACTAGTGTGGCAGGTGCGCGAGCAATTTCCGCGGCCCAATTTTTTCCAATCTCGCGCGCGCGCGCGTCGATTACCCGTGCGGGGCAACAGGGCCCGCGTCGCGTCGGGGCCCCACAGGCGCTTTCGATTTTCCGGAAGCCGGCGCCCCAACGACCCGGCAAATGGAGGAGCACCGCCCCGCCCACCGCCTCCCTCCGTCACCCACACCCGCGCCCGGTCACTCCGCTATCCATTCACGCGATTTAAAAGGATACCCGTGCTTTAATAGTACGAGCACTCTGTTTTCAGATACGGAATTCCGACTCTCCTTTCACTGTGTAAACCCAGTGGAATCTAAACTCTGCTATAAGCGGCAAATTTACTATAAAGGTCCACAGCCATTGAGATTGATTAATAAATGATTCCAGGCGCATCAACTGCAAACTTAATTAGTCCCGTAAGTGTTGTGCATGTGTATTCTTCGAGATGTGGCGAAGAATCCCCCCTTCCCGAATGGCGAGATCTGGCGCCAACATACACGTCGGCTAAAGGGCTTCCCTCAACAAGGTATCTCCCACCAGCAGGGTACCACCCCAGCCGGGACAAGCTTTAAGCTCCCGACCTGTCTCTCTGAATATGTGTTAGTGTTACGCATCTAAGCGTGAGTGTGTGCGAGTGATGAGGAAAGGTCAAGAAAGTGGAAGGAAAGATATCGCGCGGTCATTTTGTTAGGGTACTGTTCCGACATTGTTCGGAGACACCACGGAAAACTACCTATCAGAGCAGCCGGCAGCTAGACTTCTCCTCCAGACAGCGACTGAATTCGTCCTAGCTATCTAGCTAGTATCGAAATTCCTGCCACCGTCAGGACTCGAACCTAGGACCTCCCTGTCAGAGGCACTGCGGTGACATCAGTTGATGCCCAGATCCACCTCTCCCAGTGCCATTAATCCAAACCAACTACTACTTCCTATACTCTTGTTCATTTATACTGTTTTCCTCAACTTTTAAATGTTATCAAATGTGTTTATTGTCAACTCTTATTGAAGTCCGAATTCTCAAGTTTGAATTTGTTGTATGTTCGCGTATTCCATGTTCACAAATCCTGAAAAGATCATTGTTGTTTATCTTACAGGTCCAACAAATGTTCATACATTCTAAAAGTATTAAAAAAACTGAATATATACTATAGATTCTAAAAATACCTATATTGGCTCTTAAGTTAGAAGCGATGGAATTTATTTTGAAACTGAAAACTTGAATATGTGAGCGAGTCGTGTTTTTAGTGACAAGGTGGATGAAGGGATGACGTAGATTTTCTAAGGAAACCAGCGGCATGAAGCAACACATCATGACATTATATCGTCCAAATTGTTTGATGTGAAACCAGATGTTCGGTATTCAGATGTATTTTAAAATAATACAGAGAGCTTACTATGGAAAATCTAAAACTTTTACTGTCCAGGGCACTAACGTTGAAAGCATTAATAGAACGTTTTTACGTAAAGGAAAAAGAACAAGAAAAATCTGTTCTAACTTAAGTTACATTTTTTCATTCTTTTCCCTTTCTCATGATAACGTAAACGTTCGTGAACATTTTTTTTAACCTGAAAAATTCATTAAAATAAAAAAAAAAACTTTTTGAAAGTCTTTAAAACGTAAAAATTATAGGCTTACTCATAATTCCCATTTTTCTAGAAATCATTGCAATTCAGATTTAACAAGTACCTGAAAGTTTGTTCGATACTTGTTCGGGATGTAAACAACAATATTCAGAGAATTTCCCAACGCTTGAAACACGCATGCTTCAGGCAAACAAGTTACACCAGTTTGCATTTATTTATTAAATTAACATGAGTGGAACTTTTTGACGACTATACTGTTGTTATCATAATGCAGCATTCTTTCCAACAACATGGAATTTCCATTTGAAAGGCTATATCAAATTTCGGCGAATACATTTTTGTTTCTGATTTTAGTGTGTATCAGCCATCGTTTAAAAAAAGTGGTGTTTGAAGAAGTACGTGGCAGAAAAATGCTAGCTGACTTTCATAAAAAATATAAGATAACAGAAATTCGATTTCTAAGCAAATCTAAGTGTTTTCTCCGAAAATAATATTGCCCACAAACGTGTTTATTACGTGCTAATTAGAAATGTTTATTTCTTAAGAAACCGCACCTTACTGTAACATTACATTAATTCAAAGAAGTAGCAATAGGAGTATAGTCAAACATTGTTTGAGGCATAAATAAATTGCTTTCTGCCCGTTCTCGAAATATACATTTTGAAAGTACGCTAATTTAGAGGTGAAAATGTGTTATTGACTCTCCTTCCCACTAATCCCTTCTCGCCCCCACCATTTATACACCAACTTCAAAAAATAAATATATTAAAAACGGACAGACGAGGACAAACTGTTTAGGCGTCCAAAATGACGTCAGACTGGAATGAATATTATGATCACAGTATCGACATGGTTTCCTGGTTTAAACTCCCATGTTCCGCAAGACGATAGTTCTGATTCCTGAGCAGTTCTAGCTTAGCTCCGCCGCGTCGTCACGTAAGAGTTAGCTAGCTCACCTCCCCCCCCCCCTTTTTTTGCTCGCCTATCCGCTTTGCTGCTGCAGCCGTCAACGTCAAGTCCCCATTGTGGACGGCGGCGTTGGCTTTGTCATCACCGTCGTCGTCGTCGTCGTCGTCGTCTTCGCAGCTCCTCCGTCTCCCATCTCCTTCCCCTCCACAGCCCTGCTTGGCCAGAGCAGCTGCCGGCTGCGCCTCCTGAGGCAGGGCGGGGAGCTCTCTCCGGCCTTCCCAGCGGCGGCGCGCGCGCCTCGCCGAGGCGGAGAGCACCTGGCGCGGGCGCCCGGCGAGGCTCCCGGCTCAGTGGCGATCAGCGCCCGCTCCGCCAATCCGCACCTCCCCTGCATGCTCAAGGCGGCGGGTTTCACCATTGCTCACTTTGCAGTCCCACCACACTGCCTCCTTAAGGCATCCACGCACTTTCTCAGATTACCCATCCCAGTTCGCTACTTGCTCCTCCATTATATATATATATATATATATATATATATATATATATATAAATATATATATATATATATTTATTAGTGATTACAATAATAAATATTATTAAAAAAATAATTATGAACCATTCACACCATTTAAGAAAACAAAATATACCCAACACTTCATGGTTCAAACAGAAAGAATATTTCGAAAATGAAATTTTACTTGAAACAAAAAACATTTGCCTTATTTATTATCTTCCGCGGTAAACGAAAAAATCACTAACTCAAGCGTTAGATAAATATTAGAATTTAAGGTAGTGAACCACAAGATATTATGACCCCTAAGTGAAAATTTATCAGAGCATGTCCTAGAATATTCATGGATTAAGTTTCTAGTTCAGTTTCTAGACTAGTTCAGAGTAAGCTGACACGTTTTCTTCTTCTCGGTTCCTCGTTATCACCTTTTCACAATTTACGCATCACACATTCCTCCCACCCATCCTACTACAATCACTGCCTTTTTATGCAGACATATTTACTGCCATCTTCACGTCTGATCAAAATTTCCCCACTGCAAAAAATTTAATGCAGGGATGCCTCAAGATCATTGAAACATGATAGAAAGTGGAAACTAAAAATAAACCCTAATAAGTCGCCATAAAAAGTTTTCACTCTTCATTTTCAGCCTTCCCATACCCACTTCGATTTGACTATCAGTTCTACAACTGCTCCTGTCCGTTATCAAGGCACCCTAATGGATACCAGATTGAAATGGGAAAACCACATGCTCGCCAAGATACCACGGGCAATATATACCTCGATATTTTTCGACTAATACTTGACCATCATTCCACTATTATGTTCTCCTCATCTACAAGTAAACTTATTTTATGCCCGCTACTCATTTACGCTTGTAACTTGCTAGTCAGATGTAACGCCGCCCAAACATCTAACAAATTCAGATCTTCCAAAATATGGTATTCAGAACAGCAATAAATGCCCCCTGGCACACAAGCAATAAGAATATTCACAAACACTTAGCCATTGAACCCATCTTCACATAGACAAACATTTCTCAGGCATTTTACCCAAATCTAACCAGTTTCCGACACATCCCATTTCAACCTGTTACATATACAAGACCAACCTGCAGAACCTAGCATACGCAAGCGACTCTTTTCACATCTTCCTCCGCAATGTGGCTATGATAAAATTAACAATCCTCCATCAATCTACAAATATCTATTCGTTCTCTTTATAATTACCGTTGCTTTAATTCTAATGTTTAAGTGAGGTTGCCATTGCTATTCCATTCGTATTATCTTTGAAACATGCTCGCTTCTAACAACTGAAGAAGCATACCCGAAGCTGGCCATTGTAATTGCACATTTTGAGGAAAAAGAAAAGAATAAGAAAGAGCTGCCATGTGCGTTGCGTATATTCTTGGCACACAGAATTACATGAAGTAGGTAGGTAGAAGACCTACGCGAGAAAGATAGTCGAAACTAAAAAAAGCTTTTGGTAGCCTTCTCAACAAGTCTTCTGAATGGAAAACAGATAAAGTAATTGTAAGTATTAACTATTACATCACAATTTAAAATGTTGAAACCCATCTAGTCAATCTTGAATTTTGATCGATCCAATCAAAACCTTCACATGAACTCGGGAACGAACTTCAGGAAAACCCCCACTTAGCAGGAGATACATTGCAAAGGAGAATCACTCCAGGCAGTCCCGTAAGACCTGAAATCCCCAGCGACGAGCTCGCAGCGGAAACGACCGGCTCATTAGCCTGTCGGTTCGAGAGCCGATAACTAGATTGCGGAGCAGATCGATAGCGGAGAGCCGATCCGCCGTCTGCCAATCGAGCGGCAAAAGCCCCCCCCCCCCCCCCCCCGCCCCACCCCTCGCGGGGCAGGTGGCGGTCCGGCACTGAACGCGTGGAGATAACGCGGCGCAACATGCGGCTCGCGGGCCGTGTACGTCGGCGAAACACGAACCGCATCAGCGGGCGCTATTCGCCCCACGGGCGGCGTACTCGCCGTATCAGCTTAGGGTCGCTTACAACACATGGGGCAACCGCTGTAAACAGAGACAGCCGCCAGGAACATTGCATTGCGCGGTATTATCCCAGACTTTTTCCGGTTTCTTCTGACGGGATTTCAGAGAAACTCATCAGTAAGTGTGGGTGTATTGTTAATTATAAACCACGTCATGAAAAGGAAGAGTATGAACTAGATGTTTTAATGATTAATTTATCGTTCGAGAGACTCGTTGATTCGAGAAAGAAATGAAGAATGTCATTCAACAATAATCTCAACAAATCGTCACAAGATGGTAATCCCAAAACACAGCATGTGCATTGGTCAAGAACAAATAAATTACTCTTGCGTAACAATGCAGTAAGTTAAATATATTAAAAAAACACTCCACGAATATTGCAATAACGTAGTACAGAACAACAGTTCTTTACATACCAATAATACAAAAACTTGCAGTTGCGTAACGCCTAAAAACAATATTTCAACAGCGGGCAGCGCCTTCCTTGGAATCTCGCTAACGCATGACGTCAACTGTGTCGTACTAATGGCTCCCAAGGAATGAAAATTCAGCCGCGCAGTATGAACATAGAGGGGATGCATTTTCAGTCAAAATCTAAACGCATAGTTTTTATTTTTCTGGAGACCAGAGTACGAAATCTAAAAACCATAGACCCTCTCACATGTTCGCAAGCAGCATAGTTATCTTTCAATTTCTGCGGACATTTGAATTTAGTAACCTAGAATCTTTCCCCAGATACGATTATTAAGTTTTTTTGGTTTTATAAAGGATATTACTCCAATCTTCTTTACATTTTAAAAACTACAATTCCTCACAGCAAAGGTAAATGTAACGTGGCTCTCGATTCCTCTAAAAATTGGGTACTTCAGAAAGAGCTGAGCAGGAGAGGTATGGAAAGTTTATTGAAAATAAGTTTTAAGCATCAAAACAATGGCAAATCAAACTTTTATAAAAAATCTTAAAATTGCAACCCATCTTAAAATTATAAAATGTACCCTTAATTAATCTCTCTGAAATTAATAGAGAAAGATCAATTACTATATTCCAATACAAGATACAATTTTAACAATCTTTAACATATTCCTGTCCAATTTGGAGATGTGCAACACCCACTCACCATAAAAGTTAGGAATTATAAACAAATTCTTGCGGTGGTTAGTGGTCAAAGTCAACAGAAACTTTCAATAGATCCATTAGCACCCTAGGTAAATAAACTTTTCTCACATTTCTATTCTACCTATCGTGTTGTTCGGTTTATTTTAAGAAGGAAAAAACACCTATCCAAATTCTGTAATTAAATCAAAATTTTGAAAAACTAACTAAAAACTACAACAAACAAAAAACTTTTTCCAAACATTTTTTTTTCTTGCCCGCGACACGAAACATTCGATACGTGACAGATCACGCACTACGAAACGCAACATTCCTCAACACTTTCTGATCTCAATGAATCATCTTTATCCAGCATCTAAAACTCTGAAATAGTAGTAACGAGGAAAAACTTGAATAATGGGAATGAATGACTGCTGAGTAATATTCTGAATCTCTGCAAGGATACGCGATCGCAATGTATTCCACTAGCGGACACGAAGCCTTTCATGCGATATCAGTACGAGAAATAGTATTTTTATCGCCTAGTGACACTCGCGATTACTACAACAGATTACTGGTGCAGTTTCGCAACCTCGCCGGCAGGTCGTCGCTCGATTGAGAACTAGTAGTGAATGGAGATGAATTCGACACGAAACGTGGGCGGAAGAAACCGTTCTCCGTTGGTTTTGAGTAACACAAATATGCCTTTCAATTCGCTCTTCTTCATTGTGACCTTGACAACATATGGACCAACGTCACGACGCGATGCTGAAAATACTCTCAGACGAAACGGCACGTGGTCTTGTTTCCGGCTTGTTTACACCATTTGTCAAACTTGTTATAAATGACCAACAACAGCAGTAATGATGATGATGATGATAAGTGATTATATTTCATGCGTAATGCTCCTAGCAGTTAAAAATTGATTCAAATTGAAAAAAAAAACCTATCACAATGGCACAATTTTCCACATCGTTGTAAAGAAAATAAGGATTGCGTTATTAACCTTCGACAAGCAAAACAGATGACCTCTCATGGCAATGATCCAATACGTTCGGACGCAATACGATAGGCGTTTCTTACATCATTAGCAGTTTTTTACGTTTATCTGCATTTCACTTTCTTCAGCACATGATCATGTTAAATGGAATATTTATTAAGAAGTAAAATCTGTAGCAAACTTACTGTGCAGGAATACGCACAAAAATTATTTGAAAATGCATAATATGCAAAATAAAATTAGGTAGGTATTCTTTCATTGCATACACTCGTAGGATAACAAATTTTCGTTCAAGAAACTATCACCTTTAATTTCATTAACTAATTATTAACATTAATTCGAAGTTATTTTTTTCCAATTCTCCCTCCCTTTCGGATCTTTATTTAAGTTTCCAAATCATTAGCCAGCGAGTATTTAAGGACGAAAACCACACTTAAAATAATCAAATACGCTTTTTAGTTTCATAAAATGGAAACAATTGATTCTACATTTGGGTGGAACAACATTTTACATAAATTATATGCAAAAAATTATTTACGAGAGTACATCCACGTAGTGTTTCCTTGCAAAACAAAAATAAATGAAAGATTTTGTCTTCGGAACCATCCAAAACCTCTTACTTCGCATCCAGGCGAAGAGACACGCAACGATGGGGGGAAAACGTAAAACGTCTTCTAAAAGTCGCAAGCAACACAATGAATGGAACTCGTCGCGACCCCAACCGCTCAGCTAGTTAACGCCGAGCAAGCACCACACGACGGCGAGAGGGTATTGTGCGAGCACCTCTTGAAACAAACGCAGGGCGCGGTGCGTGGCCGTTTCCTCGCACGCCGTGAGCGCATGATTCACGCGACTCGTTTTAGCGCCGTTGCCGCGACCGGCGCGGCGGAGCAGCGCTCGCGTCTCGCCACACGCGAACCGGCGCGGCGCTAGCGCTGAGGCGGCGACCTTGAACCGCCCCGTCCCACCCCGCCTCGCCGCGACCACCTGTTTTGGGCGAGGTGCAGGGCGTGTGCTACGGGAAGCATTCCACTCTTCTGACTCCGGACATGCCTTGGGAGGCAAGGGAACGGGATACTGCCGTTCCTCCATACACTCTAGGTTCATTCAAGGCGTCGCTGGTTTTAATGCCAGAATTTTAATATCAAAAATCTATCAAAGAAGTGTCAAAGAAGTCTCCTCAAATTCTTGTGAACTGTACTATTCGTATTATTAATATTTCTAGAATTTTATGCACATCTTTCACTTTTTCTTCATCGATGTTGAATGTGTCCCAACATCGCACACTGCATAAACATTTAATATTTAGTTCTAAGGTCGAATTAATTATAAAAAACACACTATGCCCAAGAGGTAAACAATCTTAACTTCTCATTCAAATTCCGATAATAAATTACTATTTTTTCTGTCTACGCTCATGTGGCACATAATGGTGACCCCATGAACATTTATCAATTCAATTTATTTTGAAAAGCACATCTAATTTTTCTTTTCGGTGGAAATTAGTCTTCTTTACTCATTTACTCTAAAGTGAGAGAAGTGGACATAAGTGTTTTTTTTAACTCTACCTCACAATTAATAACAGGCATTTGTCTTCAAAATTTAAAAAGGCTAATGATTACATGTTTTTGACAAATCTCCATTCGATCTCCTCAAAGAACGTATGGTGTATTTTGTATTTCTGCTAAAACTATATCAAAAGAAAAGATCAATGATGAAAAAAGAGGGCGTTGTAGGGAGAGTGAAAAAAATGCGTTTTGAATATTTTGGATCTCATTCCCAAATTATTCTTATGACCCCGAATTGACCATGAATAATACTAAATTGAATTGCATTCTTTCGAAGGTCAAAGCGTTTTGAATTTGCAGAGAATGCATTTATCAAATAGATATACATTCATTATCGATTTCACATCATAAGAATTTCCCATGATCTCAGTGATTTATCGATTAAAACAAGCGCATTCACACTTGGTCCTCTTCAGGAGTGAAATTCTCTGACTTCTATCTAGGAGATAAGAACATTTAAGAATGCCGATTGATTTCACACTTTGACCAAAATGAATAGATTAAATTTGCAAGAAAGAGAAAAAAATATGAAACCTTCTTAAAATCTAATGTGAATGAACTGCAATGATGATTTGGAAAACGAATATTGCGTTCTATTCAATGATAGTCTCTTGCGCATAACTTTAAATTACAATTAAAATTAATTGTTTTCTCCATTTACAAAATGTTAAAAAATATATTGGCTGTTATGAAAGACCTAGGAGGAAGTCAAAAATTTCGATCAAAAATTCAAATATCATTGAATGAGATTTGGCACATCTATTTCTCGTTTCGAAGAATACATTAATGGATACACACATAGCACTCATGGAAGAAGAATCTCGTGCACGGGAACATTCTGGCGAATGACATTCATACACGCAAGGTCATTTCATTATGGCTTACACATTAGCTTTTTACCCTAGCATGTTGTCTGACCGGACCAAATCGTACCATGTGTAAGTGAATGCAATCAACACAGGACTTCAATGAAACGCGGGTTCAAAATGTTTCTGAACACAGTGGCATTCCTGTAGTCAAGGTCACTCCGGACATACAGAGCATTGCCACCGGAGCCTGGATGCGACGGCATCCGCTGTGATCCCTCTCTCGTACTCAGTCAGCGATCGTTCACTACAATACACCCGCAGCTGCAATTCTCGCCACGAGGCGTCAGCTTCACCCACTAGAACAAGGACAATGGCAACTCTTCGTAACGCATCCCACACGTTTACAATTTCACAGCGCACAACGGAGTGAATGCCAATCCACACACTACGCAACCCTAGAACTATTTAGGTCACACGCTTTCCAACAATCTTTCTCATCTCTGCAAAACATTAACCAGGAGGAATTTTCGGTCCTACGACAGGACATCTGTCACACGTAGCTTCGCATTTTCTTTCGATACACCGGTCGTCTCCTGGGAGGAACCGAGATCGTTCCAGCGGGCAGCCACGAAGCCACCCACGTGTAGCGCGCGCGCGCCTGCGAGGCTGCACGCCCACGCACGCGGCCGCCGCCCATCTCGCGGGCGTGTCCGCTCACCCCATCACCACCGTCCGCCCTCGCTCGTCGCCTCGCCTCGCAGGGCTGCGCTCACCCTACCCTGCGGGAGCTCCGCCTGTCGTCGCCGCCCGGCATGGCCGCCTTCGGTACACTGGCGTGGGCCGTCGGACGCGCGCCCGCCCGCTCGCTCGCTCGCTCGCCGCCCGTCTCCAGGCGCCCGCTATCTCCGTGACGCCGGCCGCACAGCGCGCCTGCCATGCCCTCTGGCGTGCCTTACGTAACCCATCCCTCTTCCAGTTTCGGCCGCCTTCCGTTGCGCGCCCCCGCGCCGCCAACTCGGCCCCGGCGCACCCGCCGCCGCTCTTGCCGTCGCCGACGCCCGTGCGACGTCGGCGGCACGTGATCGTGGTGACGTCACGACCGAAACCTCCACGCGTTCACGCATGCACGCAGTCGCTCCGCCCCCGCCGTCATTGACGGTCTGGGCTGCGGAGGCCATCCGGAACGCCTTGATGTCCTTACTCGCGAACCCAAGGGCAGCGAGCTCGAAGGGTTAATGCCGAGGTTGTGCGGTTCCAAACGCCCATCTTCAATCCCATTTTAAAGATATTCTAAGAACATATTGTATGTGATATTCTGGAGGGAAATAGTAATCAGAAGTACACGCCAGTATAAATTCACTTTTCTAAACAGCTGTGTAAGGATTTTTTAAAATTCTATGTGAAAAACGAAGATGATGGACATTTCACAATCACGAATACATTCCCATAATTTCAAAGTTCCGGAAAAATAATCCTACACTGTCCGAAATGATTTATGTAAATGCACATGAATTGATAGGCACTACACATGTTAGAAAACTAATACTATATACACATTAAGAGGAATGAAAACCTGACAGCAGAATACCACATCAAAACCTGTAACGTAAACAATTCGAAATATATATATATATATATATATATATATATATATATATATATATATATATATATATATATATATATGTACACTACAAGCTGAAAATTTAAAGAAAGTATCATGAAAATTCTTCTTGATTAAAAATCCATTTCGCAACGGAAAAATGAACTTCCAATTCATTCCAAAATTTATTCGTTCGAGATTGATTTAATTGATATTTTTTTTCTCGGCGAGATGTTAAGTTAAGAATCGACCACTTGTAAGACTTTTCTGCCGCGAGTGCGGCACAAAAGACGACGGTGGAGGAGAGCACAGATGAAGCGGCGGCGGCAACAGACGAGGCCGCCTGGCTCCCCCACTCCGCTTCTCCTCCCACTACGGCCGCGCGCCGACCGGGCCCGCGCACGTGGCGGCGGCGGCGGCCACGCGCTCGTCGCCTGATGGGCTACGGAACGAGGTGTTCGCGGAAACATGTGGATAAGGTCGTTTACTACACGCCGCCGAGGCGCGGCGAAACACGGCGCGCGATAGCGGCATCTGGCGCAAATCGCTGCCTCGTAATAGCCTGTTAAGATAACGGCCGGATTGCAGCTCTTAGTGAGCTTATGAACAGGTAGCTTGATTGGTACACGCAGAGTACACAGAAACCTTAACTGGAAAGGCATGATTATACGATTCAATAATACTAGTTTATACAATTAGTCTATAATGTTAAACTTTATTGCACGAGTACCGAGTACATGTTTTAAAAACCAACATTTTTTTTTTTGCATAATAGCATTATAAATTTTTAAAAGAATCAAACTTGAGTTTGCGAAACAATTTTCTTGTGAAGTCTCGGGTATTCGGTATATGTGCGAGAAAACTGGCCTGCTGATCCGTTTACAACCCCAAGATTCTCTTGTTGCGATTGGCTAAATGTGTGATGATGCAATCATTCATGCCGTAAAATCTAATACGTCACCATTTGGCAGTAAAAGGCCCTTTTATGAACGATTTCTTGCAACAGAAAATATGGTTGCTGGTATACAAAAAGAAAAGTAATTTATTAACATGCACCAGCACATTGCAGGTGACATAGGATTATAAATGCATAACTTACAGAAGCTTAGGAAATATAGTACAGTTAAACCTTTATTAGATCGAAAACCGAAATTCTAAACTAGTATTGCTATGGGGGACATAAGATTTCTTCCACCATTGCAACTATGGCTTATATCTATGACATTGTAATTGTAACTCATAACAGCATAGTCCAGTATGTATAAAAATAAATTAATATTAAATTATAAAACGTAATAATTTACGTCTATGTAATAGGTTCTTCTGAATAGTTACAGTAAGATAAGCAGCTACAATCACGTTCGATGATCGTAATATTCATTCCCATTCATTGGTTTACACAAAATATTTTAATTGGGAGGTATTCAGAGAGCAAGAGTGCTGTACAATCCAATATATAGACTTGTGATTAACGAAAACGTTTTAATTTAACAAGTAAATAAACACAATATATTAATAAATAAATACCACTAAAATGTGCCCACGACTGTTGCAGGGTTACCATAGTTATTTTCATTTTTTATCTTAACCATCAAGTAGTTAGACGTTTACAGGCCATTAATGAACCTCATATGCATTTGCCACTCCCTAAAATAATAAAAAAAACATACCGGAAATAAATTAAAGAGTACACGAAATGTCTGCCAAATTTCGAGCGATCCCTGGCGAGTGTGCAACTCAGCTTCGTAGAGCGAGAGAACCTATGAACGAGCTTCGACGATGGCGTTTTCAACATGAGGTACGTAGTTGGGTTGGACGATCATTCTCGAGTTCGGCTGTTGTGATCGGTGTTTTCGTGCTTTCTCCGTTCAATTCCAGGCACTCAAACCAACGGGTCATAGAATGCGCATAACCTTCACTACCTACAATCCTTTGCCAAAGCCATAAGAGAGCCCTCATTCAGTCCATTCTCGATAACAGAATGAGTCTAGCGGCCACACCATAGATCGAATTGGGCTTTACAACCATTGGAAGAGGAAAGACCTTCAGGAACCTTTAGGCAGTTTATTACCTACAAACCAATATGCTAATATTAGTATATTGAATAGAAATAAATAGAATGCGCCCACGTCATACACCCCACGTTGTGACGTTGTACAAACCGACCAGGAAACATCAGTGAAAAGGGGAAGCCCAATACCATCGCAAATGCATACCTTAGCGTAGCTTTCCTTCGCTCTAACTCAGCGAATTGCATTTCCCGGAAAGTAGAGGCGTCACGGAAACTAGTAGGTTCTTTCCTCCAGTAAGACAAGGGTACCGTTCCCCTTGGAGGAAGGTAAATTTAACGAATGACTGCTCAAAGCGACCTCTTTAAACTTCTATGCATATCTATAATAGTACATTCATAAATATAACCATTATATAACATTTATATCTCTCATACCGTGAATCAATTTTTCAAACTGAATGGTGCGTTGGAGGCGCATTTAAATTCATTCAATGCCATAAAACCCATGAAAGTTGAACACTTTCATCTCATTTAAAGACCGGCCAATAATGGGAGAGCTTTTTTTAAAAAAAAAAAAAAAAAAAAAATTAGAGCTCGCATCCATACAGGTTTCCACAGATTTCATATTCTGTCATTTATCAGAACTCTTAAATGACTAATGTCGATCTTAGTTAGCAAAATGAGTTATTTGTCCTAATTTAAAGCTTCTCTGTTCAACGTCGACCTAATAGAGAAACAACACAATGTACTATTGTCAACCATTAAAATTGAGTTTCATTACCCCAAATGATTTTTTGTGGTAGAGCTAAACTGGTTTCACTTTTACTACTTTACGTTGTAAATCCTCATTTGTTTAAAAATCTGGTTACATTCTGAGACAACTGCCCTTCTAAATGAATCCCCGTCCATTTACGGGCCCCATCCTTTCTATACAAAAAGCAGACCGCCTTCGATTATGCGCGGTGAATCGGCATGAGGTTTGCGCCAAATTCTTATAAATGGTGGGAAAAATAACAAGTTTCTTTTTCTTGTTTGAAACATGTGTAACTTGGGAGACATTCACACAACGTATATTTTGTAATGGAGGTATATATTTATTCTGCCAGCATAAATCTTTCGAAGAAAGGAATGCGAACATTGATAAAAGTATTCTTAAAAGCATTCCGAAATTAGGCCTTGCAAAAATGCACAGTTATCTCTCGGCAATCAACTGCTGGATCTGCCAGAACGCTCCCCGCAGAATTTTTTTCTTCAGTCGGAAGTGCATCTGGCCTTCGCCGTGTCCGCACTTTCATCTTTCTAAGTTCTCAAGAACGACCTCGCGCCGGTCAATAGTCGACAAGGATGGGCTGAGTGATACCGAAATAGAGCCAACCGAAACAGAGAAAGTGGTAATTATATGTAATTAAATTTATTTCACAAACTAAATTTCATTTAATATCATAGAATTATCATAGGTAATATCACGAGCGCTTTGGAATTTTTCAATAAATCCCCGGCTCGCGAAGCGAGGAGGGGATTAATCACAAAATTTCCAAAGCACAAGTGGTATTTAATAAGACTAGTGAGTAAGTCTGCAGTGAAAAACATTGATCTTTTGTACTTTTGAAAAAATTCGAGATATGAATAGCATGGCAACGATTCTTTTCAATTTTTACTTCTTTCATTAGAAAATAAATTATGAATTATTAAAAGAAAAGAAACCAAAGAATGCGGCAACGTAAAAAATTAGGAGAATCAAATACCAAATTTACATTTTAAAAACCTTTACATTTTAAAATTTGGTCGCTTTCTAATTATTTTAATTGATCAATAAATGCATTCAATTGGGGAATATTCCTAAAAGCAAAACATATTTCTCATAACTAACAAGTATCTTGTATCTATTATATAAATAATTATATCAAATTTATATATTACGGTCAACAATTAAGTAGTACCCCATTATATAGCTTTAATAAAATAAATGGTCTTAATCTTCAGGTCATGGGGGTTAATAACAATATGCGAATGTTGCTATCAATTAATAACATAAAATTCTAATTACATTTTACGAAGGCACAAATTGTAAATTGTGTATAATGTGATTAATAAATTGTTACTATCAACAATTGTATTAACTAACCCTACAAGATTGAGCATATTTCTTTATTCAAACATTCTTGTTACTATAAATATCAAAACATAGCTCGAAATATTTAGTAGACTGCCCCCACAAGGGAAACACATTCCAGGCACGTATCGTGAGTCCGTGAATTGTATCGTGAGTGATGCAAGTCACACGATTACACCACATAATTCTAGAGGATAATCACTTTCCAATTTAACTCTATCGTAACGCTCGAGTTCGCGCGTGCGTAGAGGCTCGTAAGTGGTTCGTCTGGTATACAATGCAGGGCTTCAAACGGTGCCTATTGATTAATCGAGCTTCAATACGGAAGATGCACGGGAAATTCCCAATGACTAACACTTTTGCGATTTTAGGATTTTCAGAGGTTTTATGAAAATCGGCCTTTCACCGCATCTTGTATACATGCAGTGTCCTCTACTCCATCGGAATGTGAAGAAAAAATGTAGAGTAATTTTGTACAAAAGGTTGAAAATATCCTTTGGGCATTAGAAGTACTTCTAAAAATTAAAATATCCATCAGAACTTGCAGGGCCTCGGATTAAGATTTGTTTTGTAATCGAATAGGCAGGTCTAAAAAAACAAACATTTTATCGGTATCAGAGACCCCCAAAATATGAATTTCTTCAAAATTCCAAAAACGATTTTTAGCAGCATTTTGTAGGGAATGAAACAAACTTAATAATTGGGAAGTCATTAAGAAACGAAATTCTATTCACGACAAACATCAATGAAACTGCAAGCTTTTCCACACTCATCTCAGTTTTCTAACTATATTATCTTGCTGTCACAAAGATGCAAAAAAGTACTCCTAACTTAAACGTATGACGATCGGAACATTTTCACAACCTCTTTGAGACATACTTAAACGTTGCATTCAAACCCTTGTGATCAGAGAAGAAAATTACAATGGATGAAAATTCAGGCGCAGAGAAAAGACAATGGAGGGGTGGCATAATTTTGAGACAAAAATCTTACATATTTGACTTTCAAATGAACTTATATTATTTATACATGACATATAATCTTATGTATCTAGTAGGCCCTAAAAATATTTATTTTACAGCAGGTTTTCTTAGGAATACTGCTGGATTCACAAACGTACATTCTGGATTAATCTTTCATATCTTGTGTATTTCTTGTTGTGTGTGCTCTTAAACTTTTGAAAATCAACTGTTCTTGCAGAAGTTGATTCTCAGCGTTTAAATCCCACTTGACATAGGAGATTTTCTCTTAAGCTTGTAGGTTTTAGTAGTATTTATATAACAAAAGATAGCCAATCGGAATCCAAAGAAGATAAGGTAGCATATGATGAAAGTGTGATGTTCGTTGCTGTAGACTTCTTTTACACTACGACAGTAATCTGATTAAAAAAAACAGAACACACCAAAACTAATCAAAAAGATCTTGGCCAAATTCACGAATGCCGCAACACTAACCAATTGCGAACGTAATTAAGCACGTGAAATGTTGCTGCGGCGTGGTGACCGAGTTCCAACCGGGCGCCAGATTCTTTCGGCCAGGAGTGCACCAAGGGCGACACGGAGCAAACAACGCTTCCACCTGCCAAGCAGCGGGGCATCACTCACTCGTCAGCGGCGGCGGCGGCGGCAGCCGCTGGCAGGCGCGCGGGCGGAGCGCGCTGACGACACCGCTGGCGCGGGGACCCGGCCGCTGCCGTAACATTCCTCTCACGTGCCTGCGCCCCCCCTACACACACACACACTCGCGCCGACCACGAGCCAAGCCACGGCAGCTACGCTCCTCTTCGTTGCTCAGTGTAGGCCAGCGGCTGAGGGATGAATGGCGCAGGAGGATCCTCGACAACGCTCCACGGACGCTGAAAGACGATGTGGTTGAAATCCCACTACTACGGTGAGAGGCCTTCGGCTTTCGTGGTCTCGGCCATTGATGGAATCTGGCACTCATTGAGCGACAGGAATAACCCGGACGGACCACCGCCGAACCATGTTTTATCCAAGCGAACGAAATTAGCTGCATTTTTATTACGCAATCACCGTTTGAAGGTACTCCTTAGCAAGGAGAGTATTAGAATCCTTGGACTTAAACTGGGCTAAATTATTAACCGCAAAATAAATACAAAAGACGATCATGTTTTGCTTTAACGATACTAGCGAATGAGCATCGCAGGTATTGAACATAATTATTGCGAGGTTCCTCATTCACGCAGTGCGCATTTGCCTCAATGCAAGATTAGAGTACAATAGTATCAAGGACGCTCCACGATTTTGTTATCACTGAATCAATAGTTATTCTGAAAAGGCTTTCAAGTTGCTAAAGTTACATAAATCATTATCACTTCTGAGTAGATGAAAAGAGACAAAATTAGGCCCGAAAATGTGTACGAGGAACGGTTCTATTAGGAACAGATCAAAGACACAAACAAGACTGATGTGTTAATACAAATGAAAAAAAAAACACACACACAAAGAATACATTGTAAATGTTTTAAAAAATACGAATAGTATAAATATATAGAGTGCGTGGTAATGTAAAGATATCATAAATTGACCATTAAATTTCTTCGTAATAAAGTTCAATTCGATTGAAGTTCGATTGAAGAATAAAACGAATAGTGCTACAGGCCAGGGTGCTTACCAACGTTTACGTTATATTACGCTAGTTGCATTGCTGTCAAAAAAATGGACCTCCTCAAATTAGCTAATGAGTATATGTTCCTCTTTTGGCTATTAATATTGTCTTGACTATTTTTGGAATATATGTGGTAGAATAGTATTCTACTTATAAAATTAAGGCAACTTAACGTTTTCGACATGCCAGCATGGGTAAAGTAACACGAGCCTTATCATTTGCGACGTGACACTGAAAAAGAAAAAAAAGAAACGGAGAGGGACGAGTAATTCCGATAATCCAAAAGACAAGTACCCACTCAACCTTCGTTTCAACCAGATCTTCTCAGAACCATGACAACAGAGTACGGTGTGTCAAGGGACTAGTTACGAGATGAACAAATAATTTTAGAAGTATAGTAATATAGTAGTAGTAGTAGTATATAATATACTATATATAGTAGTATAGTAGTATATTTGATGCGTAAACAACACGAGACTAACAGGCGATTTAATGAAATTTTACGTCGAGCCTTTCCGCTCGCGAAGGGAATAATCGACGCTAAAGAGCGCTTCACCCGTCCCGCAACGCTCGCCAGTGAAGGATTAATGAGATACATTATTCAGGAGAAATAAATTGGAGATAGATTACAGCCAATCCAACAGCAAATTCACAGCCCGCGAAGCCCACGCCTGCGCAATTACCGTGCATGTATCGAAAAAGAGTTAAAATGTCAAAAGTTTGTAACTGCAAGGTTTCCCTTCGGTTTGGGCAATCCGTGTACAAGGCGGGAACGTTTGATTCTGTTTTACCATATACATTACAGGTGAATTCTGACAGAACTTGAAACGCATGGATGTGAACTATTTGTTGTCCTCTTGTTTCGGTCGTTACGTAAAAGTATGGTGCATGTTTACATAAAAAAATGAACTATGTAGCAGGTCTACTGATTACATTAAAAAATATACCGAGTTAAATCGTGTCGAGTACATCGTTTGTTCTAAAATTATACCTGCGAACATGTCATAATATCCATCTGCTTGCTCACATCTCTAATATTCACCTGCCATATGTTATTAACCCAGAAAGTAGAGCAAGGTTTGACAAACCATAAAATCATATACTATAAGTATTTACATTAATACAATTCCAGTTAAAATATAGTGTGTTCAAATAGTGTTATATGCGACTAAAGTTTCCATCACAAAATGAGTAATATGGATTGTCAATGTGTAAATTCGCCTCGTACAATATTTGAACAAACGTATCCACCAAATCACGAACACTCGACTCAAGCCGAACTCTCGATACGACGCATTATCCCCACACTTTCAATTCGTAGATAAAATGGAGAATAGCTGATACCCAACGGCTCCACAGTTTTGAAAATCGATGGCTCGTGAGATAATGGCTAGCGGATCCTTCGACTCAGAGGGGACTGGTTCGATCTTCGGCCAATCCAGTGGAATGGAATTTGGGCTGGACAAAGCGAGCTCTCCGCAGATTTTCTTAGGGCCATTCCACAATTCTCCAGCATCATTGATCTAAACATCATTATCGCTATCATCTATCTACTCTTTACATCAGCGTTCATGGGCCTTAATGACCTCAGCAGTGGACTGTCTCTGATATATGAAATAAATAAATAAATAAATAAATTCTGAACGCGAAAAATGTTCAAAATACGGAGGTAATGCTTATTAACGTATGAATCTCAGCGTTTCAATGACAGTTTTGGAAGCTTCTTCATTATTCTTTAATATTTACAGTCAAATACATTTGACATGAACAATATTTTTGAAGAATTCCACCATGGTCATCTTATATACATTACTTATCAAATTATTTGTTTATATGCACGATTTTTATTAAAAACTTCACATATCACGAGAATCGCTTAATACAAATGAGAGTATTAACTTACAAATGAACACGGTCAATGACCCAGGAAGTCCGTTCAATATGTCACTCATAACTGGAAGCAATTTCATCGTTACCAATATGGAACATGGTTTAGTGGCGCTCTTATGCAGGAAATCTGAGGTAATTGAGAAGCAAATACAAGCAGGTGCGCTACCACATTCAATTTTCAAACACTGGTACGACACAGGATCTAATATGTAAGACCTCAACAACGCCATAACTAGATGATATTGAATATTAATAATGAAAGTCGGAAATCTAAAACATATCTGAACATCATATTTGAATTTCTGAAGTCAAAAGACAACTTACTTCACCATTTAGTTTGTGATTAATATTTACACATTATATCCTTCCCTTCTTTAAATGACGTATTAATAGTTTATCTTACCAATCATCTGACTTAAAGCCACAGCAACTAACTCATTATGTTTGAACGCGACTCCATGAATGTATTTGCTCTTCAATATAAAAATGTTCATTATCCAAATTGGAAGTTGATGTACATCTCTTTTCTGACTGAATCGTTTGCCCCGAGAATTAAAAGCCAATTAATATTAAAAGCCTAGAGCATTCTCTGGAATTTATTCTCTTCCTTAATTTAATATCATCACACATATTCGGGTTTATAATTGTTACCAACAGAACGATAACTAATAACTCGTAAATGATTTTTTAAATGCATGCGAATAAATAAACACAATGCCAGCAATCCGAACGAATACAACTTTAATGTTTTATCGCAACTGCCCTCTATTATCTTAACATTACATTGGTGTCTTACATGGCGTTTGTAAAGTATTGCTATGGTTTAATACTTCTTTCTGTACTTGGAAAACGGACGTATTCTTCTCACTTCTCATTGACAATCGCGTTACATAGATAGACAATTTTTCCAAGAATTATACCAATGTTTAAATGTCTTAACCTTCTCAAACGAATTAAAGTAATCGACGGGTAAGACGCGGATGAGTTGTTGGGAGAGAGCGGTTGAAAAGCGACGAACGAGTGCGGCGGGGAATCGGTGGGTTAACAAAACCACTTTTCCCAGGTTGAATGCCGAAACGCTAGCCACTGGGATATTGAGACTTATTAGGAGTGTGTTTGTTATGAGTTGTTAAAAGTTCATCCAGATAGAGACAATACGCTGTTTCTATCGTTTTTCCCGGGTTTCGAATTTCTGTTCCAAAAAAAAAAAAAACATTTAGCGTGAGCGCACGCGCGCGTGTGTGTATGTGTGTGCGCGCGCGCGGGGAGGGGGAGAGTGCAATTACTTTTTAATGAGTTCTTCTACAGCGTTATAATTTTTAGTATCCAAAAAAGCGTTTTGCAATTTTTTTATCAAACCTCAGCCTACGACATAACCGCGTCAAAAACATTTTACAAATTATGTAATACGCCCGGCGAGACATCTGATTTTTAAACACCTTTCTCCTAAATGAAGGAAACAAAATTTATGCAAAATCTTCAGATTTTTGGCAGATTATAAAACATAGTAGAATCCATAACTGGAAGAACAATCAGAGGGTTAGTTCATATGCAGAAAAAGTATTTTTGATCAAATAAATTACAGAAAACACAATTTAATCAGGAGCAACACATTTTATTTGTGGACTACATGAAAACATTCGACAGAGTCAACCGTGAAAAATAATATCAAATTATGTAGCAAAGAGGAATACCCCAACATGTAATAGACATAGTAAAGACGTTGTATAGAAATACAAGAATTACAATAAAACTGAGGGATCGTACAAACTGGAGATATCAAAAGTGGAGTCCGCCAAGGATGTAGTATGTCACCTTTATTATGTAATATATATGTCTAGACGACACCATTAGAAAATGAAAGAACAGATTAAAGCTTTTGAAATATCACTGACAACTATGGAAGAAACAATTCGGCACAAACCGAAATGTTTGTCGACAATCTAGCGGTCTTATCAACGTATGAAAATACACTGCAGTTGGCGTTTTACGAATTCTAGTGGCCAAAGAATATAACGTCAGTATGTCACAGGAAAAATCCAAAATTGTGGCACTTTCAGGCATATGGCGATTAAGATCTAAAATCTATCGTGAGTTATAAGCCAATTCAACAGGTATCAAATGTCACATTCTTAGAGTGCCAAATTGCCTACCATGGAGAAGTAGATATTGTGACGTGTAGATATTATACGGATTAATTTCAATTTGTTTGTGTCAATCAAAACATTAATTTCAATTTGTTTTAATAGTCCCGGAAGCGACTTGGTTGAAATAAACAAATGAAGGATTTCGAAAAAAATGGTATTTATTTATTTATTTATTTATTTATTTATTTATTTATTGAATCGGAACTGAGGAACTGTGTTGAAAACCAGAAAGACCGGGATAAATAATTAAAGAAGGGGGTTTCAGATTTAAGAACATTCATACAAATATTAAGTTTTCGAAAAAGCCAAAAATGATATTTTTCGGGAAAGAAACGAACGTAACAAATAAAACTAAAATATCAATAAAATATAATACTAAAAAATAATAAAGCAAAAATAACTAAAAGAACATCTAAATTAATTAGGTAATGGAATGGAATTGAGTACTAGCAAATGTAAAACGAGAAAACGCAATAAAATTCTACAGTAATTGACGTTCGAGAGATACGGCAATGGTTTTGAACTTGAGGGAAAGGGACATCAACAAGACGACAAAACGACGCTAGACTTGTAGGGGCTCGTCGATAAAGGCCGTATTTAATTTTAGTCACAAAACTTGATTTTATATTTATTTAGTGTGGAACAAGAGGTCGGATATGGAAGCGAGTTTTCATAGTAAGATGGTAATTTCTGGAGGTCGCCGGAGTACGTGCGGTTTTCTCTAGTGAAGCTGAGGTGATGGTTTTTTGATGGTGGTTTAGTTGTGAGCAAGGGATGAGAATAGCTACTTACCCAATTACCAAACCGATGATAAGCATCCCGTTTCCCGTATGGGGAGGAGTTGCGAACTCATCTCCAAAATAAATTTTACTGAAAAACGGTGGATGAGTTCGAAGGCCTAGTAAATATTGTCGTCTGTATATCTTAGGTAAGAACATGAACGACTGTTTCAGTGGAGGATAATATTATTGTTTATAATATTCGAGAACTAAAATCGTTTCAGTTGGCATTCTCAGTGTGGGGTGAAGCAGGATAATAAATATATTTGTTTATTTATTTACTTTATTATAATTATTACAAGAACTACAAAACCCGTTTGCTGCGCATTGTCGGGCGGATTTATGATATATCAGTTGGCAGTTAATATTTATTTACTGAACTACATTCCATGAACAAAAGGACAGTTTCAATAAAAATAAACACTTGAAAAATTCAACCATATGTGTGGTACTATAAAACGATTCTTGAGCAACAAAACAAAAATGTAAACTCATATGAAATTCTGTAAAGTCATGGCTATTACAAGTAGACAATATGGAAGTGAAAATTGGACCATTAAAAAAATAATAATAATAAATAAAATTTAAAAAAACGAAAACATATTACAGGTCACAAAAACGAGATTATGGAGATCTATACATGGAATATGCCGATTGGAGAAGTTATCCAATAATGAAATTCGCGATATATCACATGCGAGCCGCTTAAACCCTACGGTAATGGAATACAGTACAAATTGGTAGAATCACATACGAGGGAACGTCGTACAACCACCAACGAAGCTTCTACGAAAGTTCCTGCAATATTCTGTTCCTGGGAAAAGAAGTCTAGGGCGCCCGTGAAAGAGATGGATGCAACAACTAAGATGCAACGGGCACCAGGCCAATGCTTGAAGGAAGAAGAAGAATTACTTTTAACAACTGTGAAAAAATATTGGCTTATTTACATATCTAATTCGAATAGGCCAAAAAACCGGCCACGTCCAACCCATTAGTTGCAAACTCTTAACTTCAATATAAGTCAAACTCGAAAGTACAGTTGGTTTTGGCTACATTAAGAAAAAGTGTTTCTCGCGTTCTCTCCACGTCGTACAAACGTATTCTTATTGAGATCTGAAATTGATTTTTGTTTTCGCCTTCTCCTCCAAAGGCAGCCTTGCGGCGGCAGGCTGCTAAAGATTTACCGCCGCTAATAGTGATTCGGGAGAGGAGTTCGAATCTTGACACCCGGGCCGCGGGGGCGCCGGCGCTCCGCTTTAAGGTGGGCGGGGCGGGGCTGGGCGGGGCGGAGGGCGGGGCGGGGCGGGGCGGAGGGCTGGGCCGCCGCGCGGTGGCGCGGAAGAGCCTGCCGGAGCCGGATTTCGCAAGGCCCTCGGGAGAGCCAACGACCGGGGGCTTAACGGCAAAATGTTTACGGCGAGATGGGGAGTACGTTTCCGCAATTTACCCTATCGGCCCTACGAGTACAATGCATGTCACTGGCACTGGTTCTCTCTACCATAGAAGAGCGCCTCGCTTCACATGTAAACTGATACTGATGTTTGTTTGCCAGAAACAACAAGCTTTTATTATTATTATTTATGTATGAATAGTATCTATATCGTACGATTAACACGAACGACCACAATTAACCAAGAATTTCCAACCGCCGTGTTGCCACTTTTGCGAACTGAAACGACTCAAACAAAGCGCGGGAAATTCCGATTTACGCAAAATTGATTTTTTTCTTTAAATTTTTGCGAAAATAGAGCGTGAGCAAAAAATGGGGCCAGCACCACTTTCATTTCGGGTCTTTGCTACAAACATACTGATGTTTGTTTTCCACATGTACAGTTTTTGTTTTTATTATTTTACTTTTTAGGTTTTACTTATCATGCCTCGTCTTCATCGTGAAAATGTACGTCCCAGGAGGAAATTTTTATGACACAAAAATAAAAGTATTAAAAATAATTCTGTTTCAATTCATAAATATTTATTTCACATTCAACATAAGTCCTGATGCCCCTTAAAAAATCTAGTGTAGGTATACATCGAAATATAAATATGTATACAAAATCTTGTGTATACACTTCTTTCATTCGTTTTACTTTCTCGCTACTGCCTACGCAGTATAGAAAAAGTATTGTAATGCTGCAAAAAAACCGCGAATTTTCGACACACAAAATCTTATTGCCGGGTTCTGGTAACGGAAAAGTGGATAAATCTTGTCCCTATATACAGTATATTACTTCTAAAACGTTCTGTAATCACAATCAGAGTTTTGTGTGTTTTTGATACCGAAAAATCGATTTAGAGCAAAACGTCTATTCGTGTGCAAAGAAAGCTAACAGCTAAACCATAGTAGGATTTTCTCCGAAATTGATATTCCCCAATCGATCTAGTTGATGTTGCTGCCCCTTGACTTCAAAACCGATATTTTAATTTTTGTGTGTGAGGGAGGTACTTTATATGAAGCCCCTGTGATATTTTCAAAATTTTCAAAAAAATTGCACCAATTTTTTAATTAAATTCGCGGCAAAACAGGCGATTTTTAAATTAAAAAATAATTTTCACAAAAACGTGTCCATTTTTTAAAAACTTTTCTGCCACGTATGTAGCAAAGAACAGAAATAAAAGTGGTGCTGGCCCCATTTTTTGCTCACGCTCTATCTTCGCCAAGATTTAAAGAAAAAAAATTCAAAAATCAATTTTGCGTAAATCGGAATTTCCCACGATTTGTTTGACGCGGATCAGTTCTCAAAAGTCGCAACAAGGCGGCTGGAAATTCTTAGTTAATCGTGGTTGATCGTGTTAATCGTACGATATAGATACTATTCATACATTAATAATAATAATAAAAGCTTGTTGTTTCTGCAAACAAAAATCAGTAATGATGCGCTGGCCTCATGGATAACTCTCTAATGTTTTAAGAAACACGTCTATCTCTAGGTATATGTATAATAGCTAGCTTTTTGATAAACACTTCCATTTAAAACAATTCTACACCTCCCGCCCACCCACTCAATATACAGTCGCAAAAGTCAGTAATTAGGAATAAATCTGTCTTCTTACAGAAAATCCGCTAATGTCCATAACTAGCGCCATCTCGTTTACGGTCAGCACTGAAATGGACATTATCATGGCAGTGTGTGGCAACCAAATACCAGAGAACAATCATATTCCCATTAATTTAGGCGACTAAATAAATCTTGATGACTTGTCCCAAGCGGCGGACACCGCAATTTGGTCACGTTGCACTGCTCTTCATTGAGGTCATATATCAGATTAATTGAGTTAATTATTTTGCAAATTTAGAACACAAAAAACAGATTCTGTAATGAAATGCAGGATTATTAATCCAGTTCTATACGTATATAAAGAAATCATAGTTCTCACTGACTGCGGGGAAATACTCTTATGCCATGGATTCGGCATTGTACTTTCAAAACTAATTGCAGTGTTTAATACAAGCACTTTTCACTTAACGCAAGTATCCAATCCCATAGACATTAAATTACTAGATTTGCTTTTAAAACGTAATTATAAAACTTTAATTTGATTTTCTACATTGCAAATTAGCCTTATTGTATCCTATTTTGTAGCACACTGTGTACTGTCCAATTCCTACAGTTTTTTCGACTGAAGGGAAATTATATATCGTACTGTCACGAGACTTTATCGATACCATAGTGCACAGTGATAGGTAGTGACAAGTGAAAGTGATAAGTAAGTAAACAGTGATAAGTAAAAAACAGTGCAAGAAGAAAGAATGAAAACAGATAGAATGTAAACGAAAACGAGTTAAGAAAAGAACGAAAATTCTCTTTAGATTCTTAAAAACGTTCATCTAACCCAAATCGCGGAAACCAAATTCTAGGATTCTTTACCCTTCCCATCACACCTAGTAAAGCGCAGGCGGTCGCGTGGACGCGTGTTGGAAGAGGAGCGTAAAAGCCGTCAGCGAAAGAGGCGTCCTTCCTCGTGCCTGTGCGAGACGCATTGCGGGCGCCAGGCAGGGCACTGGAGACGGGCGGCGCCGCCCGCGTGCCCCGCGAGCCTGGCGCGCAGCTGAAACGGAAAGCGCAGGGCGGGGCAGCGGCTGTGGCTGCGGCTGCGGCGACGGCGGCTGCGTCCGCGCCAGCTGCGCGTATAAATACTGGGCCTGGGCCTCGTCCAGCCCTGGACTGCACCGCCCCCCACCCTGACGCACCGCTGGCCCCGCTCAGCGCCTGTCTCGCAGATTCGAGCGACTTCATCTCACAGTCAGAATGGACATCCCAATCTCCCTTCCTAGGACTTCATTTCAAAATTTATTTATTTTAAAGTTGAGCTGTTTGTTAAAAGCTCTTACATTGAATGATATGAAAGGAACAAAAGAGCATTGACAATGCATTCCAACAACAACAAAAAATCACAAAGCGCAGTATGGTTATATGCATATTTCCTTCTCCTCTTCACTGCTTGCAAATCAAAAACTGAGATGATGCGGAATTTTTCGGTAAGTAAGCAATTTCTCACAGACACGATCTCAGCTGTAGATCAAGCGAGACTGGTAACGCCACGGAAAGCAACGTGTCACTTTCAAACGACAGCGCGTTAATCTCACTCGCGCAATACGTCCACACTGTGGTTCATACTACTGAACGCATTCAAGGGACAACAAAAAATTGTAGTTATATGATGCAAATGAAGTGATGTTTCTACGATGGAGTCTCGTAGACAGAGTTTAGAAAGTTCGCACGTACTACGAAGAGGATGCTCAGAAACCGATAAATCATTTGAGATTCTGAATATATATATATATATATATATATATATATATATATATATATATATATATATATTAATAAATCACACAGAATATATATTAATAAATAACTTATATTTAGAGCCGTCGAATTGAGTAATCAAGAAATGTCTGATGGGTCACACGAGTGAATAAGGAATACTACTCCACTTTGAAACATATTTTTTAGAAGAATTTATTTTAAATTTTTGTGAAACTAATGCTCCTTTCGTGTCAGAAGAAAACATTGTAGAAACACTTAATTGTGTAAAACGAGTGTTTCGAAATATCAAACCCCTATTTCAAAAACCACTTAAGTAATTTTTTTCATCAGAATGGAAAACAACATTCTATTAAAATTGTAAAATAATTTGAAATGTGCATTGAGTATTATTTAAACGAATTACATTTATTTTTCAAATAATATATTCACACAATTTGACGCTATACATATTCTTTCTCTGAAATGGACTTGGAAACGCATAACACCGGTAATGAAACTTACACGAAAAACGTATGTTTAATTGATTTTGGCAAATACTGAATATGAACTTAAAAAATAATTGCAGTCCTTCATGCAGAGAAAACCAGATCCTACAAGTCATGCAGCACACAATGGCAATCATTTTATAACCGTTCGTAGAAAATAGTATCGCGCGACGTAATTCGGCGAGACTTAATAGATTTCCAGCGTGATATGAATATCGATGGCTTTAATTCATCTCTTCCATGTGTCTCCCACCCTCGAACGCAATTTTTATCACTTTGTGAACAGAAATAAATACGTTCCATGTACTGTCAAATTTTCCATGAAGTCCTCTGGTTAACTGCAAATTGTGAATGTGCGGTTAACTACTGTTGCAAAACACGTCCAGCAACAAGTGCACGAAAAAATAATTAGTTAAACACATACTGGAAACCCAGCTGCGCTAAAATTGAAATGAAATACATGATTCGCTTTATAATACAACACATTTAACGAAGATAAATATTTACGTTGCAACGTCGTGAAAGAAGACGTAAAAGGAAATTTCTTAACTTCCCAGGGACATTTCCAGGAAGTATATGAACAAAATTTAGTCGTTTGTACGTCAAAAAATATGCAGACATCTTCGACATTTATTCAGTACAATCAGTTTGTACTGAAAACACATTATATTCCGTATTGTCTCTGGAGGTACAAATTTGAGAACTTGGCTACATAATAACATATATTATTTATTGAACATATAATTGGTAATGTTATCGCTGATCTCGAAGCTAAAAGAGCTACAACAAATGTACACCAATATCATTCGTATACCATTTGTTTTGCATGGTGTACACACTATACACACCATCCGAAACAGAGTTCAAGATATTTGGAAATACATTCGGAATATACCAAATAGCCAAAGGCACAAAGCATGGCGAAAACAAAAATCTAGCAAACTTCATAAAAATATATCCAACTTCTTTGGACTGTCAAGATGTAGTTTAATCATTCTCAATTCTTTCCTAATAGAGAATGTTCCACAACCTATCTGTACCGTCTGCAATACTGTATTATCGATAAACCACATCCTTCTGGAATGCCCCATTCTCAATCCAATCAAGATAGACAAGCGTACGAGGACGAAGAAAACTTCGAAGCAATACAACCACGCCAAGTGAAATTTGGGTATTCATTTTTCGTGGTGATAAAAGTTTATCCAGATTCCCAATAGAGAATTAGTGGGTAATGAGGTAGGTCTATCATATTTTTTTCAGAAATCTAAGTTGCATAATTGGAAGGTTAGTTCGCTACTGATCACGGTTGCAGTAAAGGAGAGCAACAAAGTACCGTTTTTTTCTAAATAACTACAAAGAAAATTTTATGTAAATACATCTGTGTATTAATTCTAAAGATTACTTTCAATACATTGAAATGAATCGGAAGAATTAACAGTTTTTAGTACAAAACTATTCAATAAAATTCATAAAAAATGAAAAAATCATCGATGAAAAATTAGAAACGATAGTAAGAATTATGAAATTGAAGTATGATACAGACAAGTTAAACTTACTGAAGTTCTCGGGAATATCAGAGAGAGGAATGGCAGTGAAAACTAGCATTAGGAAGAAGTATGAAGAGGGTGACGGAAACAAGCAATAAAGAAACTGTTGGTTCTACATAATGGCACTGATTTCCCATAGTTTCCTGTTTTCTTGATTCTAGGCTAGGTTTTCCCCCCTCACCCTCTTCCCAGCTGCTCCATTGGCGCCTAAATGAGCTAGCAGAGTCACTCGTGGCTCCTACCGCTTCTCTGGGAACATTTCCAGTGAAGAGCACCTTCGTGCTAGATGCGTTGCAAGGACATATCCCGGCATTGCACTTTTACACATTTAACCATGGGAGCCCATGGCCGCATCACGGTGTTTGCACC